>PVKE010003242.1:13718-74110 GCA_004027555.1 Craseonycteris thonglongyai
ATTATATACATATTGCTTAAAAACACAGTAAGTAGGTACATAATTACATGAACATATTTTATTGTTAGTTTATAAATTAAATTAATTTGATTGTTATAAAGTAACTATATTTTAAAAATTATTTTAATTGTAATCCTATATTTCTTTCTAAATAATAACAATACTAACTTGTATTATTTTTCCTCTGAATTTGCTGTAATGTAAGTCGTGCCACTTTCAAGGCTGGCGCTAGACTTTTTGCCCCCACTATAAAATATAAATAATACGAGTACTGTCCGCTAAATTCAAGAAAATTTATGTATTTATGAAATAAATAAATAAATAACTTACCTAAATTATCTGAATAGCTGATTTGTTGACATCACTTATTTAACTAGCACTAGCATGCAGTACGATGTGTATCGTCTGAGAGACAGTTACAAAATGTTTTCGTCGTTGCCAATGCCAAAAAATGCCATTGTTCATTAAGTCCAAATAATGGTGGTCGAATTCTAACAACTGATCAACCATGCGAACTTTGATAAGCAGTTCTCGATAATGAGTTCTCAACAATTATTTGTTATTATTGAAGTTTAACATTATAAAATTAACATAAATAATAAAAAACTCATATCCTGGCGAAATAGCCACATGGCCGCTGAAAACCATATATCCCCTTCCCGTTCTCCTGCTGTTCCCTAGCTTGTCGTGCATTCTTTCCAAAAATCGGGACTTTTTTAAAACGCCCGGGGACGCAGGACAAATTATTAAAAATCGGGACTGTCCCGCCAAAAGCGAGACGTCTGGTCACCTTGGAAAAGTCCCCTTTGGCTCTGGGATGCTTCGCTGAGATGTCACGCCGGCGGGTGGACGAAGCTGCGTGGAGACCCGCAACGCAGCACCTTCGGGCTGGGGAGAAGCAGGGAGCCCAGTGCGTGTCGCTCAGGGCCTGCTGCAGCCTGTCCACGCAGGGATGTTCTGGTAGCAGCGCGAAGATAGGGAGGCGAAGCCAAAGAACTGCGAGGGCAGCACGCCCATGTCGCACACTTGCACTGGCCCGGCCCTTCTCTGCATGCTGGGTCCTGGGGCTGAGCTGCCCAGGTGGCATCCACCTGTGTTCCTGCCCCTTGGCTGTGGGTGGAGCTCAGAGGAGACAGGAGGGAGGAGCTGGCCTCGCTCGGACTTGGGCCCCTGTGGGGGAGCTCTCTGTGCACCCCTTCTGTCTTCATCTGACCCCTTCCCCCCTCAGTCCCAGGCAGGCAATGGCACCCCTGTTAAAGCCCAGAGAACTGCATTCTCCCCCATTCATACCGCTACGACTTTCTATTGAATGCGGCTAGTAAACTCTGCTCATTTCATTTGAATTTGAGGGGGCTATCTGTTTTGTGCTGTGACCGTAAGTGGTCCCCAGGCCATTTTACAACAGCGATTTCTGTATGGGGTCAGGATGTCTGAAAAGATAAAAGCGAACTGTGAGGTAGTGATAAACTAGGAAGTGGACTTGGGAGAAGAAAAAGAAGGGACCATGACTTTCACCTTCTCTACTCCTCCTGTGTTAATGTTTGTGATGAACACATGTCACATCACATAAAATATTCATATACAATAATAAGCTACTAATTTTGTTTAAGATTTATTTTATTTTTTGAGAGAAGGTGAAAGAGAGTGAAAGGGAGGAGGGCCCAGAGCAGTCTCTGTAGTTGTACATCACTAGTTGTGACGTGGTTTCACCCACACAGTTGGATGTGGGCCATGCGGGGCTGGAACCAAATTTGGGGCCTCCTGTATGGGAGATGAGAACCTTCTCCACTGAGCCCCCCTGGTGGATACCAGTTGCACCGCACTTTGGTATATGGGGTTGTATGGGCTGGGCCTTGGAATTGAACCCTAGACCTCGCAATTGAAAGGTAAGCCCTCAACTGCTGAGCTATCCTGACATCCCAATAAGCTACTAATTTAAATGGTAAAAGAAAGGGACCCAGAAAACAAACAGCAAAAGCAAAATCAGTACTTAAATTTCTCATCAATAGACCTTGGCTTTCTGAACCAGAATTCAGTTACTGAGAAAGCTTGTTTATCCTTGCTTATTTCACATCAGCCTGTTTATGTATAGAAGGTAGTGGGCTTCTGATTTCATTTATTTCAAAGCATTTATTGATTCCTTGGGATATAATGGTGTTAATTATATTATACGAAGAGGGGTGCCTCTTCAATGAGGCTTGATGAATAGAACTATTGTACTTCATGATTTATGTTTTACTACTTACATTACATATCAGCTTCCTTAAGATTTTAGTAACAAATACCAGTATTTCACTTTGTGGATTTTTTTTAGCGTGTTCCATTACAGCATGATAGCTGAGATTTTAAAGTTATTTTTATACTGTGCCTGTACTTAATTGGTGGGTTTCAGTTCTCCACATGGAAATTTCATTTTATGTCAGAACTTTGGAATCGGAGGTTTTGCTTTATCAAAATATAGCACTTCCTTTGGGAGTTGGGACCATTCTAACAAAGCCAAGTGAGATACAAGTTCAAGTTATTTTCCAGAAAAACCAAAGCATGCAAGAATGTGTTTTTTTACTTTCAGAATTTTACTCCCATGAAATCAATACATACGGCCAATTATACTTTTTAATTAGTAAGTTTTCCATCGAGAATAAATTTAACTGATAAAAAAAGACCTTGAAACATTTCTGAGACAATTATTCCCACTTTTGTCTCACCTCCACGTTTGTTAAGACAAGCATATGTGTGCCCGCTGGATACGCATGCCCGGACAGAGGGCACAGAGACCCCAGGACAACAGTTTGGGTCTCAGAAAGCAGCATTCAGGTGCAAAAGAACATAAAACAACATGTGAAAAGCGTGTTTCACTCATCCTTGCTAATTTAACAAGCATGTGCCCAATTGTTGACCTGGGAGATATCAAGGCAGAAACAGGGCTTTAGCCTTGAAAAGCTCAAAATCTAAAGTGACCAGGCACATCTGGAAGATGTGCAGGTTGTCTAATCTGTGAAGTGCAGGGACTCCTTTGAAGAAAGCAAAATATTTCAGACGCTTCAGGGTGATTTAAATTGGTTTTATTATGCTACCTGCTTAAATATAACCTAGTAAAACAAGTATAAATATTTAATGATTTTTTTTATTGCTTTGACAGACAGAAAGAGAGACAGAGAGAAGGGGGAAGGGCCCAGAGCAGTCTCCACAGTTGTATGTCATCAGTTTTTATTTTGACATAGTTTCATTCCACACAGGTGGGTACCAGGCCATGTTGGGCAGGAACCTGGTGGGGCCTCCTGCATGGGAGGCATGCCCTCCCACATGGGAAGCTCACCCCAGCAAGAACTGAATTGGGGGCCTCCCACATGGGAAGCACACCCCCGTCCTGCGTATGGGTTCACATGGGCTGGGGCGGGGATTCAATCCTCGGACCCCAGGGCTGCAAAAGAGTGCTCAACCCACTGAGCCATCCCGGCTTCCCTAATGTTTTTATACTTCTTAAAATTATGGCTTTGTTCGTATAAAAGGAAATTCAATTCACAAATTTAGTAAAAAAGTAGCTACCAGTTAAAATACATACATGAAATGAACAACATGAATTGAAAGTGATAGGAAATGTGCTTTTGTAGAAACCACATTGACACACACAGAATGAACTTGGGCTACTTTGCTATGGTTGTTTTTTCTTTTTTCCAAGTCGGGCTTCTTTGCTTCTGTGGCTGACTGAGTACTCAGTTCTAAAGAAGTACTGCAGAACTTTGGTCCTCACAGTTTGCCATGACACTCTTTGCCTTCACGTAGCTTGAATGCACCCTTTAATAATGAAGACGGTCTAGTCTACTGTTGCACGAGAGAGCCCTATTAAGATAGAATGATATTAAGATCACTATCAAGTCAAACATTGACTTAGGTACAGAAATTGTGTATGAATGGTTAGATCAAAGGTGAGGCAGATATAAGATATTTAAATACATATTTACAAGTGCTTATAAACCATAACTTGAAGTATTATTGAGATATTTAAGGGCTGAGTATATATCCAAAGTCCTCTTCAGGAATCAATAGACCCCTATTTAAGAAATTCTCATGTATGGAATATAAACTAAACAAAATATAATAATATAACTCCCACTAAATAAGCAGTGAGAAAAATATAGTAATAGTGTAGTTAGAAACGTACCGGTAAAAATCTTCTTGGTGAACTCCTGGAAATGTTCTAAGAAGAATTTAATCACTAACTACTTTCTACTGTATTGTCAAGAAGCCTTTCAAGTGGTTTTTAGGGATGAAAAATGTTTGTGATGGACACTGTCTGCCAGAGCTATTGCAGTTTTCCTCATGCATTATATGTGTTCTAAAATGCTGTATTGAAAACACCACTGTGTTCAGAAATGGAAGTTCAGTGTGCTCCTCAGAGCTGGATTCCAGTTTGCAAAATATAAAGTTTTCTAATTTGTCACCTATGGCAAATAGGTTGCTAGTTCCAC
The DNA here is from genome assembly GCA_004027555.1 of Craseonycteris thonglongyai. Taxonomy (NCBI): domain Eukaryota; kingdom Metazoa; phylum Chordata; class Mammalia; order Chiroptera; family Craseonycteridae; genus Craseonycteris; species Craseonycteris thonglongyai. Next base: position 18,188 of record PVKE010003242.1, read on the forward strand.
GAGGCCACAGCAGGTTCTTGAGGCCATGGGTTAAAACTCATTAAGATTCTGGAACAAAATGCTTAGTTTCTTGTTTTCTAATTGCCAATTTCAACTTTTTAATTGCCGGTTACCTGGAGCCCACATTTTCTTTCCAGAATGATCTTTTAAATCACCCATTTTCCAAATACTGGGACATCCCTGAGCGAGAAATGATGTCACGCAATAAATAGCAAATATAATCTGAGAAATGCCTTGTGCAGCCTCACATAAAAATCTGCTGTGTCTAATTGTGCTCACTTGAAATAATTGTGGCAACTGGCTGATATAAACTGCAAGCATTACAGAATGACCATGGAGCTGACTCTGTGGATACATTTATGTACTGGTATCTGAATCTACATATTTGCATGGTTATGTTTATATACATAAATCTATATATTAAAAAAATGCTGATACCAACATCCCGTAAACCTGCTACAATAAGTTGGGAAAATTAACTCTTTTTAAAATTGTTTTTGACAGAGAGAGAGAGAGAGAGAGAGAGAGAGAGAGAGAGAGAGAGAGAGGTGGGAGGGCCTAGATCAGTCTCCATAGTTGCAAGTCATTGGTTTTCTACATAGTTTCGTTCCATAGGTGGGTGCCAGGCTGCGCAGGGCAGGAACTGGGCTGGAGGCTTCCCACATGGAGCTCCCCCTGGTGAGAACTGAACTGGGGGGCCCACTCTAGTTCAGCATATGGGTCCACACAGGCCGGGGTCAGGATTTGATCCTCGAACTCTGGGGCTGCAACCCACGGAACCATCCTGGCATCCCTGGGAAAATTAACTCTTGACAGGATTTATGCTAGTTGGTGATTTGGATCCTGCACTTACACTTCTGTCTCATAACTTATTCACCTTTTTTTCTTCTTCTTCACCAAAACGGGACAGAAACAAGAAGCAACATTTGAGTGCACTGAACAGAGACAGGATATATTATAGAAATGTTCAGTGAAAAACTGAAACAAAATGAAAAACCATACCGCGCAGCAAAATTTTAAATGATTAGTTACCTATATTAATATTAACACAGAAAAAACTGTGAAATTCATACTGCACTACTGTGAGTTGTGCATGGGAAGCTGTGAGTGGGAAGTGTCTGTGACCTACCCTATCCTCACACCTGGCTTCCTGTTGTGAGTCTAAGCTCCCGTCTCCTCACTTTCCCCTTTGGTCTCATAGTCCACACACACTGAGTCTCCTGCAGTTACTCAAATGCAGTGGGCTGTCTTGCACTCATGAGCCTTTGTCAGTACTGTGTCTTCCGCCTGAAGTGCTTTCTAGTCCTTATTATTTTGCAGTACTTATTAATTTGAGTGATCCTATACAGTTCAGATTACAAGGAACTTCTACTCTGGGTCCATGCTCACTTCCTTGCTCTTTACTCACTCACTCTCAACACACCTGAACAGATGTGTTACTCCTACGTTGGCTCACAGCACTCTGGTTGTACTCTTATCATAACACCTAACCACTGTCTCATACATGCTTGTGTCCTGGTCTATGTTCCCCGCGTTTGTAAAACCCATACGAGCAGGACTCTCCACTTATCTCTTCAACTATCAGCCTGAGCTTTGCACAATTAGGAGTCAATGACCATTGTTTTTAAATGATGAGAGTCAGTTCATGGATGCCAACATTTATTTTATCGTGCACTCCTCCTAACATTTGATGTTGGAGGAACTGATATACTCTGTACTTCATTTTAGCAAGTCCCCTTGTTGCCCTAATACCCACCTTTGTCAACATTTGGAACTCATGGTGCCTTTGGTTCTGGTATCTTCCTTGGAGAGCATATTTTTTTCTCTCAGTGCTGACAGTCTATGCCAGATTGGCATCTCTGCGTGGCCCCAAGACTGACCTTGGGCAGGTCAGACTTATAGGAGCACCTGTTAAGTGGACGTAAGTCAGACTGGACGCAGGTTGTGGACACAATGTTTCCTGTGAAATATGTCATTTTTGGAGTCTCTAGACCACTACAGCCCCAATATGCTGTTCTGTGTAGACCTGCAGCAGTAAATGCAACCTTTGAAATCAAGATGATGTGCTCAAAAGAGGTGTGTTTTTAAAGGAACAGAACCCTCCATTTAAAAAAAATAGAAAACGGAGAAAAAAGTTTAATGAGAAGGTCTAAGGATTTGCTGAATAACAGGAAAGTAGAAATACATGCAAATAAAACAGACACATATTTTCTTTTTATAAAAATAGGATCATTGGATCATTAGTGATGGTTTTAATTTTCACTTATTATATCCTGAAAATCTCGGTAGGTCAGTGTATTCATTTCCTAAAGAGCTGCACATGGGAAGCCGGGATGGCTCGGTGGGTTGAGCGCTCGCTTTGCAGCCCCGGGGACCAAGGATCGAATCCCGGCCCCGGCCCGTGTGGACCCATATGCTGAACTGGGGAGTGCCCCCAGTTCAGTTCTCACTGGGGCGAGACCCCGGCCCAGTTTCTGCCCTGTGCAGCGTGGCGCCCACCTGTGGAATGAAACTATGTGGAAAAACCAATTATGTGCAACTATGGAGACTGCTCTGGGCCCTCCCCCTTCTCTCTGTCTCTGTATCTCTCTCGCTCTCTCTCTGTCACAAATAATAAAAATAAATCTTAAAAAAAAAAGAGCTGCACAGAATTCTGTTGCATGAATGCGCTCTCATTTTAAAACCATTTCATTACCAATATATATTTATTTTTGAGTTTTCTGTTTTGTAATAGAAAAGGTATAATGAACATCCGTGTCTCTATCTCAATGTTATTTTTATTATTTCTGTACTAGGGATTCCTAAAAGTAAGTTTGCTGGATAATAAGAAATGAACATCTGTATGTTAATATATACTGGTGAATGTCACTCTAAATAGAATTTATCACATTATACTTCCATAAAGTATGAGATATCATGGTTTCCATGTCACTACCCATACTGGCTCTTAGCAACTTATTAGCTAGTTGACAATTTGATTTGTGAAAATGCAATCTTTCTATTTAAATTTTTATAATATTTGTTGTTGAGGTCAAATATCTTTGTATATAATTGTTGGCTACTTGAATTTCTTTTTCAGTGAATTGTCAATTCATGATTTTCATTGATTTCCTATAATGTTGTTTTTCTTACTAATTTTCAGGAGTTCTTATTATATCTACATTGACAACATGCTTTCCCATTTATAGTTCTTATTGTAAAATTTAAAATATATTATAAAGGTTAGGAATTAGTCTGTAGTCAAATCTGTTACGTCTTCCTCCCCCCGAACCCATTAAAATGTCTTTCTTGCCTTGGAAATCTCTTCTCCTTCCAAAACTAACTAAAACTGAAATGGTGGGTATGGAGAGAGAAAGAAGAAGAAAATGGAGCAAGAGAAAGGGAAGGAGGAGAAGAAAAGAAGAGAAAGATAATTCGATATTTTTCTTTTAATAATTTTATTACTTATTTTTAAAATGTATGAGTATGTATGTCTTTAGTTGGATATTTTTTTGTTTTTGGTCTGTTTCTCTGGATAGGCAAAGAATGACCCAAACACATTTTATTGACTAATTCCTTCCTCACAGGTTTTAGATGCCACCCTATCATATATTATAGTTCCTTTAAATTTTTACCAATTTGGGTGAAATTTAGTATAATACTATCATTGTCCTTTTGATTTGTCTTACATTAAATAGTAGTGATGATGAAATTAGGGGGGTTAAATTTTGAATTATGCTGCTTCTTAAAATAAATTGTGGTTGCACTGGGGTTTAGACTTCTAAAATATTATTGAAATGAATTTACCTAAATTAATTTAGGAATATTTAAATAGAAATTTGAAATTAAACTTTGAAATCTGAAAAATGTCTTTAAAGCCCCAATATAATCTACTCAAGTCTCTTTCATAATCCATGATGTTATTATTTTCATAAGCTATAAAATTGCCTATGTATATTGTAAACATAAAAAAAAAAGAAAAGAAAACTACAGGCCACTGTCTCTGATGAACACAGATGCAAAAATCCTAAACAAAATACTAGTAAATCGAATACAACAGTGCATTAAAATTATTACATCACATTCAAGTGTGGTTCATTCTGAGAGTGGAAAGATGGATCAACATATGCAAATCAATCACTGTGATACACCACATAAACAAAATAAAGGGTCAAAGTAATACGATCATTTCAATAGGTGCAGAAAGAACATTGATAAGAAACAACATTCATTCATGATTAAAATGTTTAATAAAATGGGCACAGAGGGAAAGTACCTCAACATAGTTAAGGCCACATATAACAAACCCTCAGCTAATATAATAATGCTGAAAACTTGAAACCTTTTTTTTTAAGATTAAGAACATGACAAAAAAATGTAAATATCTTTGTTAAGTTTTAATATCAGAGTTTATTTGTAAAGATGCATTTGTAAGCTTTCTATCCCTGACCCCTTACTTTGGAATAGCTTTCACATTATTCTTGAATAGTTTCTAGAATTCACATATTATCAAGGCCCACTCTTTTTGAAAGATAAATCTTTCTGTTTTTCCTATACTAAGTATTCAGATTTATACACTTGCAGTCAATTTTGGTAACACATAGCATTCTAGTAATTCACACACTGAATAAAAAATTCTCAATGAATTATTATGGAACATCATAGATTTCAAAGTAAGCATTATTTTCAATATCTACATGTATACCTATTTTTCCTTGAGATTTTCTGGATACAATTACTTGATAAAACTGAGACAAGCACAGATTAAGTGTTTGCCCAGTAACACACTTAGTACGTGGTAGATTCTAGATTCTATCATAGTCTATGAGACCGCAGAACTCATTCTCAACCACTGTATTGTGCTATCTCCCAGGGAGCGTTCTCACTGTAATTATTTTATCATATGTCTATCTTTATGTGTATTCATTTGAAATATCAGAAATCCAGGGAGTTGCATAAAATATGCTCGTGCTTTAAAAGTTTTTCTTGTGTTTCAATAGTTTTGCTTTATATATTTCAAGGGCATGCTATTTAGCACATAAAATTTGATGACATTTATGTCTGTCTTAGGGATTTATAAACTTTTTGTTATAAAATAGTTATTTTTCCCATTTATTAATTTTTACTTTGGGTTATATTTTATTCATCAGACACTGTTATCTGTTTAAATGTATTTATTTTTTTATCCGGTATCCATTTCTAACTTCTCTGCTCTTTTAAGATTTATTTTTATTGATTTTTGACAGAGAGAAACAGAGACAGAGAGAGACAGAGAGAAGGGGGAGGGCCCAGAGCAGTCTCCATAGTTGACATTAGTTTTCCATATAGTTTCACTCCACAGGTGGGCACAGGGCTGTGCAGGGCAGGAACTGGGCTGGGAGCCTCCCACATAGGTCTCGGCAAGAACTGAACTGGGGGCACTCCCCAGTTCAGCATGTGGGTCCGCATGGGCCGGGGCTGGGATTTGATCCTCGGTCCTCGGGGCTTCAAAGAGAGCATTTTACCTGCTGAGCCATCCCAGCTTTCCTTCTGCTCTTTTAAATGACAAGAGATGGTTGTTGATTTTTTCATTTGAGAATCTTTTGTCTTCCAAAATCTTTAGATTTTATATTATTTACTTATTTTTTTAAAAGATTTATTTTTATTGTTTTTGACAGAGAGAGATACAGAGACAGAGACAGAGACAGAGAGAAGGGGGAGGGCCCAGAACAGTCTCCATAGTTGCACATCATTGGTTTTTCCACATAGTTTCATTCCACAGGTGGGCGGGGCTGCACAGGGTAGGAACTGGGCTGGGGTCTTGCCCTGGTGAGAACTGAACTGGGTGCACTCCCCAGTTCAGCATGTGGGTCCGCACGGGCCGGGGCTGGGATTCGATCCTCGGCCCCCGGGGCTGCAAAGTGAGTGCTTAACGCACTGAGCCATCCGGCTTCCCTTATTATTTACTTTTATGCTTTTTGTTTTTAATGCTTCTTACTTCATCTTTGCTGTTACTTGCTTGGCTTTTCTGGGTCTATTTCCCCTAATTATCTGAAAATTTTACATGCTATATATTTTAAATGTACTACTCAATTATATTTTTTGTGCCAATGAGTCTGATGTACAAAAACAAGTACAGACATCCTTGCACCCTGTTTGTAGTCTTTCTCTTCTCATGGATAACTCTGGGGATAGTCATTATATGTGTCCATCTAGTCCCTTTCTTTGCACTGTACTAATATTTAGAAATATGTCTATTATTTTCCCTGTAAACATTATTATATGATATCTATTTTTCAGAGACACATTTGTTTACTTAGTAGCATGATTAGGTGAATAAGAAATAGTTCCACAGTAATAAAGTATTTATCTCATTCTTTTTAATTAAAAAAATAATTAGTTGTATAGCTATGGATAATTTATTTAAACATTCCTTTTACGATGAACATGAAAGTTATTTTTATTTTTTTCTATTTTACAGAATTCTGCAATAAAAATCCTTGGTTATATAACTTTGTGCACACATGACAGTCAGTGCTGGCTTCATGGATGTGAGATCTATGCTGTCACATAGGACTACACACTCAGAAGAAGTCCCTCTTTGGTTTAATGCTCTGCTGTTGCTGTCTTGAAACTCTTAATCATTTTTGAACAAGGGTCCTGTGTTTTTCTTTTGCACTGTCCTCCCACCCACCACAGTTTAAGTACCCAGTCATGTGGAAGGTATTCTTTCCATAAGACTGGAAGAAGATTTCTACATCAGTCTGTATGTACATATTACATTTCGGTATGTCCTATCCAAATGCCTTCTTTCTTTACACTGCCCAACAAGAGGATGTGAGATAATTCATTTCTCTTCACTTTCCTATATTCAAATTAATTTTATACAAAAAGTCACTGGTAGTTAATGTTTTATTCTTCATTACTGTTTTATTGATATTTAGTTTGATTTTCCTAAATAGTAGTGAAGTTGAGATCTTAATACAGTTACATAATTTTTTTTTATTGTTAAATTTACTGGGGTGACATTGCTTGGCAAAAATTACGTTCTGCCTGGAACCATAAGTTGTTTTTGACCACCAGTCTCTTAATCCTTTTTTGGCATTTAGCATTTTTGGCATATTTTTCAACTTGGTGAAAGGAAGAAAAATTACTTTCCACTTGAGGAACTGGGAAGTCTAGTCAGCTGTGTGTACAGCCCTTGGGACAGGGTGATAGAGCCAGTCTGTATGGCAAATGGAAAGAATCAGACATCAGGAGAGTAGGGTCAGGCATGCTTTTGTGTCTGTGTTCGTTGTAATCTTGGACAAGAGCCTTCCTCTTTCTGAGACTTCATTTCCTCGTCTGTCGAACAGGAATACTTGTATTCCAGGCCTCCTAGGGCTGTGGTGAGTATTAAATGAAATAAATGATTCATGGGTGCTCACTCTTCCTTGAGGTACATAGGCTTACGCACCCTTTCTGGCCACCCAGCTCTTAAAATGACTACAATTCTTACCACTGTTGTAAAAGTGTGGTGGAAAGCACATATACAAGGGCTGTCCAGAAAGTACCCAGCCATGTAATATGAAAATAGAGGCAGTTACGGCTGGAGTTTTCCCGGACAGACCTCACATATCCATATTACAAATAAACAGAATTAGTGACACAATTTCATTTTTACCTAAGAAGGTATTTATAGACTCTAGGAAGTATTGATGCAAGGCAGGACACCACCCCCAACCTCCCAAATGGAATTTATTTATTTAAAAAATTGTGTATTTATTCTTACATATTTAAATTTCAGTCACTTTCAAAGTACTCTCTGTGTGAGGCAATACACCTATTGAGACACATTTTGTGCTGGTCAAAACAGTTTTTGAACTTGCCAATTGTGATGCTATTTAGTGCTTCTTCCGTTTTTTTGTTTCTTCTCTGTCACATCAGCAAAACATTTGGGGTGAGATCCGGTGAATAGAGAGGGTGGGGCATGAGGGTCATGCTGTTTTTGGTCAAAAACAGCTGAACATTCAGCGCAGTGTGGGTAGGTGCGTTGTCATGCCTCGTGGTTCATGTAAATCACCTACCATGAAATCAGCAAACACTTTGAGTCTCTAAAAAATTTCCTGAAGCCAAACAGCCTCTCACAACAACACCCGCTAGTACACTGATGCAGACGGGTTTCTGCAACACTAATGGGGGAAGTCTGTACTACAAGGGGCCCGCCCTCCAGAAGAGAATTTTGTTTTTTGAAAGGTCCTCCCTCGTATCATTACCTAGGTAAAGATTAGGGCATACATCTTTTTTTTTTTTTTTTAGAAGGGCTGGAAGGGGTTCCAGGACTCTGCATTTACAAGGGATGTCAGAGAAAAGATCCAGCCACTGTCAATGTAACGAGAACGGTTACATGGCTGGATACTTTCCGGACAGCCCTTCAGGTGATTCTACTACAGGTGGTCTGCGCAGCACACTTGAGGAAGGCTGTGCTGGGGAGCGAAATTTAAGCTAACATGTCTGGTGCTCTTTAATGACAGGAAAATAATGACACTGGGACTTGCTTTAGAGATGCTCTAGGTTGATTTCCGGGCACATCAGCATGTCCTCCTGCTAGGCTGACTGGACATAACATTTTAAACAGAAAGAAAACAACGGTCCCATTCCATGTCAAATGGTATGTACGGTCAGCCTCCCTCACTGGGTTAAATTCAAGGTGTTTAAAACAGGATGGCTGGTCAGCCTACCTCCTGCCTCTCCTTACCATCTATCTTTCTCTCCATCCTACAACACATATGCCTTAGAGACTTCAGATCTTACACATTTGTATTTTTGTTAATTTCTTGGAATGTGACATCCTCTGTTTCTGCTTTGGATAAGCTCTGACTCATGCTTTAAGGCCCTACTCAAAAACCCCGTCTGCTCTGGGTGTGTGGACTGCTGTAGTCAGGCAGAATCCAGTGCTTTTCTCAGTGTTTTCATAGCCTGCAGCACTTGTCCCATGAATTAGAATCTTTGTTTACCTGCCTGCCTGTATGTCTCAGGATTAAGTTGTAGCATTCTTGAGACCACAGCTTGTTCATCTTTGTATGTCCAGTATCTGATGCAGAAGACACCTGCTGGTACATCGTCTTTATCTAACTTTATTGCTTGATTGTGCTCATTACTCTATTTTCCACTTACATATTAGGACACCTCCTGCCATTTGCTCCCTAGGCTTTGGCTTCTCCTTTTCTGCTCACCAGATGTTGCCAAGCTTGTTCTGACCACGTGGGCTTGCACCTGCTCTTCCCTTTGCCAGGAAAGCTGTGCCTATAGATCTTTACGGGGCTTATTTCCTTCTCTTATTTAATTCAGTTTCTGCTCACATGGCTTCTGCACAGAAAGGCCTTTTCTAATCATTCATTCAAAGCAGTCCTCCCTTCCCTTGGCCTGGTTAATTTTCCTTACAGAACTCCTCATCATCTGAAGTTCTTCTACATATACATGTACGACTTTACCATCTGACTTAGACATAGTATTGCCATTGGCCAGGTGTAGACGGAACAGTGGCTTATTCATATTTGTAATCTTGGCACTGAACAGGCCTGGCATAGAGAGGGGATCATTGCATTTGTTGAATCAGTAATGTTTTATTCTTTTACGGACAGCAAGCCAAATGAGTGGCCAAGTCTCCAGAACAGCTCTCGTAAACTGTCGGGGCCCAACCAGCTTTCCTTACCCACAGCCCGTTCCTCCAACTTCGCTTAGTGTTGGCTGTTAAAGCCTTACAGCTGCCTCTTCTCTGTGGACCGGGAACATGGTGAGCAGAGGAGCCGAGCCAGAGTCTGACTGACATGGATGTGAGAAAGGCCCGCCCCCTTGTCTCCAGGCAGGGGCACCTCTGCAGGGAGCTTTATGTGGCCTGGTCCCTTGAAGAACAGGTGAAATCCAGTTTCCTGAGACCACGTCGGCACTGTTCCTTTCCCTCCCCTCCATGATCCCTCTTCCTTCCTTCTCTGACAGATCTCTTTGGAAAGCTCTTCAGTTATAAATAATTTACAATTGAATCTTTGTCTCAGACTCTGTAGTGAGCCCAGCTGAAGGCAATGATGCTCTTTGGTGAAATGTGAGACCAAGCATCTGTCTTTATTTATAAGGGGGTGGAGAATAGAGAGCTAGTCACAGATATGTAGGAAAGGCTACTGATTGGTTAAACAATCATAAATTTAAGACCGGATATTATTCATGTTCTGTTGGCCAAACTCCCTCATGTGAAATAAAGCAAATGTGACTCACACAGTTATAACTCTGGTCTCCAGTCCAATTAGCAGACTGATGATATATCTCCTGATTTTCTATGTGTTAAAGACCTTGAGCAAACACATTAATTCATTGGTTGATTCAATAAACCCTAGTAAGTCTGGCACTAAGTAAGGTGATAGGGTTTCAAAAGTGAAAAAGAGGATAGTACAGAGGCCCAGCCCTGATTGATTATTGTGCTGTCACCAGTATTCACTCCACAACTCTAATTCTGACACAGTGACTATGAGACTAGGCCCAGGGGCAGACAGTTTGGCTCAGATACTTCCCAGCCATGCAACACTAGACATGTCGTTGAACTTCTTAATCTTCAGTTTCTCACCTGAAAAATATACCCGCTTTATAGGGTTAATGTGGAAATTCCAGTACTCATCCTGGCATTTAATAGGTTCTAACTAGGCACTAGCATGAAGAGTATTTGTCTCTAGAAACGTGATTTAACCTCTTCTGATTCTTAACAAATTGCAACATCTATGTTTGATCAAGGGACAGAACATTTGGGAGCTCCTTGAGATATAAAACAAAATATTAATTGATAAATTTAATACAACCAAATATATACATTTACTCAAAAGCAGAAATCATTGCACATTCATTATAGTACTGATTATGGTATCAGCTATCAATATGAAAAAAAAAATTATAACAGAGAAATAATGAAGATTAAAAAATAACTATCCAAAGCAACAAACGTGGCCCTCAGAAAGCAGTTGGTTCTCACGGGCGGGTTATTTGTAAGCCTCTGACGTAAGGTCTGCCCTGGCTGTAGTCTGGGAAGTCGACAGCTTGAGCCTTTTCCCCTTTTGTTTTCCTGCAGTGGAAACTAAGGGTGTGGATTACATCAAGGTCTCAGAAAAATCTCACTTTTCATATTACCTAGGGCCCTGAAATGTTGCAGTGAATCAATGCTTTGCCCGTCTATTTCTATTTTAATTGTGTGAGGGAGCTGGTATTTACAAAAAAAAAAAAAAAGTTTTGTTGCAGCGTAGATAAATCAAAGGTTTACTCTTTTTAGTGAGGACAGCTGTTTGTCACTTCTTTCATCTTGACTTACGCTTTGTTACTTGTGAGTTATCTAAATGTGTGCCCTAAGGATGGTTCAGGTAGAATCTGCCCGGGGAACAGGGAAAAACAGTTTTTCAGAAGACACTTTGACCCCAAACGATGGGCAGGCAAGGATAGGGACCTATTGGTTCTGGGTGTATCTGCAGCCTGCAACCTATTTCTGGCCTAGGATGCCCTAACTTGTGTTTTTCTCCTTCATGATTCCACAGAAACTTCTAGTTTCCTTAAGGAAGAATGGTTGAAATCGAGAGAATCTCTCTGCTCTCAGAAAACAAAACACTCTGTTAAGACTCAACATGTCTTTCCCACCAGTCCTCATTTCCAGATTCAGGGGCTCTATCCTAATGGGTAAGGCACAACTTCTGTCCTTGGAGATCCCCTCTCAATGCACCCTGTCCGCCCCCCGAAACATCTGTCTGGGTAGTTATCTTGGACACCATGCTGTATTGCAGTCACTGGAGTAAACCTTCCTTCCCCACCTTCTCTGCGTGCAGAAGGCGGCGTCTTGCCCGCCTCTGGAGCGATCTGACTGGTGTTTCGCTTCAAGGTCTCCCATGTGAGGGACCAGCTGCCAGTCCTGCCCTCCTGGGCTTTGCATACCATGAGAAGCTGAGTCTACGAAACAAAGACTCCACGATGACCAGAGTCCAGAGCTCCTTAACTCAGGAGGCCACCTGTATGCTTCATGCTGGAATCAACACCAAAGCCGGAACAGCGTCCTGCCTATCCCAGCATCTTTGATGTTTAAAACAGTAGATTTACATTTCATGCTGGGAGAGTTAGAGCCCTGAGGATTCCACCTCACGGTTTTCTTTCTTTCTCCTCCTGCTCTGTGACAAAGACTTTCCAGAGATTAGGCTGGTGTTCCTTTGACTTAATTGCAAATTTCTGTTTATTCACTTACACTCATTGTGTGAAAAGATCTTTCCTATCTGCCTCTCCTTCTTCCTCATCTGGAAGCTGTTTGAAGTCAGGGGTCAGTCCTGTCTCTTTGTTCGTATCTCTTAATTCCTAAACCAGGCATGTCCCACTTGTGGTTCACATTGGCTTTCAATGAGGTCCAACACAAATTTTTAAAACATTATAAGATTTTTTGGTGATTTTCTTTTTTTTTTTTTAGCTCATCAGCTACTGTTAGTGTTAGTGTATTATATGTGTGACCCAAGACAATTCTAAGTGGCCCAGGGAAGCCACAAGTTTGGACACCCCTGCCTTAAATCTAGCAGGCTGCTTTGTATAAAACGGCTGTTCATCCTTTACTGCAGAATGAATTTATAGAGTAAGAAAGTAGAAAGGAAGGAAGGGAGATCAGTTTTTGAGTAAACACTACATGCTAGCTCTGAAAAACACAAAAGAAAGTCAATGTAAAAATAGCTTCATATGTCATTCATGAGCGCTTACTCTATTTCTGGCTCATATTTTAAATAATTTACATGTAGTATATCCATTTACCCACACAACATCTTTGAATATTATTCCCAATTGAGGATGAGGAAGCTGAGGCCCTGACCTAAGACATGAAAGAGGCCAGTGGGAACACTGGTCATTTGGTTCCAGAGCTCATGCTCTTAAATGTTTTTTATTTAATTTAATTTATTATTTTATTGTTAAATTTATTGGGGTGACATTGTTTTGTAAAAATTACACAGGGGAAGTCGGGATGGCTCAGTGGGTTAAGCGCTCACTTTGCAGCCCTGGGGACTGAAGATTAAATCCTGGCCCCGGCCTGTGCAGACCCATATGCTGAACTGGGGTATGCTTCCCATAAGAGCGGCCCCCAGTTTGGTTCTCGCCCTCTGGTTTGGCGCCTGACTCAAGGGGTCATGCCTCCCATGCAGGAGGCCTCTGCCCACCTCTGTGGAATGAAACCATGTTGAAAACTGATGGTGTCCAACTATGGAGACTGCTCTGGGCCCTCCCCTTCTCTCTGTCTCTCTGTCTGTTTGTCTTTGTAAAAAAAATTAAAAAATTACATATGTTCTAGGTGTAGAATTCTACATTACATCATTTATGTGTTGCATTGTGTGCTCACCACCCAGTCAGTTCTCTTTTCATTACCACATATTTGATGCCCCCTCCCTACTCTTTTTCCCTTCTCCCACACCATACTTACTCTCAGGTAACCACTAAACTACTGACTGTGTCCATGAATTTTTGTTTCTTTGTTACTTTCAGTTTTATATTTCAACTATAAGTGAGGTCATGTTTCTTGATTCTTTCAGTTCGATTTATTTCACTTAGTAAGATGGTTTCAAGGTTCATCCATGTTGTCACAAATTGCTGCATTTCATCTTTTCTTACTGCTGAGTAGGATTCCGTTGTGTAAATGTACCACAACTTCTTCATCCAGTCACTTACCAAGGGACACTTTGGTTGTTTCCACGACTTGGCCACTGTGAACAGTGCTGCGATGACCATTGGGGTACATATATCTTTGAATTAAGGTTTTCAAGCTTTTTGGGTAGATACTCAGAAGAGAGATTGCTGGGTTATATGGCAATTACATTTCTAATTTTTTGAGGAATCTCCATACAGCCTTCCATAGTGGTTGTACCAGTTTACATTCCCACCAGCAGTGTATGAGGGTTCCTTTTTCTCCACAGCCTCTCCAGCACTTGTTATTCCTTGTCTTGTTGATTATAGCCATTCTAACAGGTGTAAGATGGTATCTCATTTTGGTTTTTATTTGCATCTCCTTAATTGCTAGTGATGTTGAACATTTTTTCATATATCTGTTGGTCATTTGTATGTCTTCATGGGAGAAGTATCTATTTAGGTCTTTTGCCCATTTTTTATTTGAATTATTAGTTTTTTCTTGTTCAGTTGTATGAATTCTTTATATATTTTGAATACATTGTTTGCAAATATTTTCTCCCATTTGGTTGGTTTTCTTTTTTCTTTGTTGACAGTTTCCTTCGCTGTGCAGAAGCTTTTTGGTTTGACATAGTCCCATTCATCTACTTTTGCTTTTACTTCCCTTGCCTTTGGGGTTGAGTTCATTAAATCCTCTGTGTCTGTAAGTTTAGTACTGATGTTTTCTTTTGTGCTGTTTCTGATCTTATGTGGAGGTCACTGATCCACTTTGAGCTAATTTTGGTATGTGGTGACAGTTGACAGTCCAGATTCATTGTTTTGCATGTGGTTTTCCAATTTTCCCAGTGCCATTTACTGAAGAGGCTTTCTTTTCTCCATTGTATATTTTCTGCTCCTTTGTCGAAAATTATCTGTCCATATATTTGTGGGTTTATTTCTGGGTTTTTGATTCTATTTCATTGGTCTGTATGTCTGTTTTTCTGCCAATACCAAGCTATTTGTAATGTAGACTGAAATTAGGGAGTATAGTGCCTCCAACCTTATTCTTTTTTCTAGGATTGCTATGGCAATTCTGGCTCTTTTGTGGTTTTATACAAATCTAGTGATTTTTAAAATTTATTTCTTGAAAGAATGTCTATGGCATTTTGATGGGAATTACATTAACTCTGTATATTGCTTTCAATAATATGGCCATTTAATAAAAAAAATTTTATTTTATTGTTTGAGAGAAGGTGTGTGTGTGTGTGTGTGTGTGTGTGTGTGTGTGTGTGTGTGAGATAGAGAGACAGAAAGAGAGAGAGAGAATGGGGGTAGGCCCAGAGCAATCCCCATAGTTGTACATCTTTAGTTGTGATATAGTTTCTTCCCACACAGGTGGATGTGGAGCCCTCAGAGTGGAAACCAAACTGGAGGACTCTCATATGGGAGATGAGAACCTTTGCTACCATCTGGCAGTTACCAATTGTGCCACATTTCAGCATATGAGTTTGGGTGGGCTGGGCCCAGGATTCAATCCCAGGACTTCATGGTTGCAAGGCAAGCACTCAACCTGTTGAGCTATTCCAGCATCCCAATATGGTCATTTTAACGATTTTGATTTTTCCAATCCATGAACATGGATTATCTTTCTATTTCTTTGTGTCTTATTCAGTTTCTTTTAACAGTGTCTTATAGTTTTCCATGTATAAATTCTTCATGTTTTTTGTTAAGTTTATCCCTAGGTATTTCATTTTGTTTTATTTTTTTTTGTTGTTGTGATTGAAAAAGGTATTGCTTTTCTCACTTCTTTTTCTGAAGTTTCATTGTTCATATATAAATGTGCTATGGAGTTTTGCACATTGATTTTGTATTCTGGAAATTTAGTGTATTTATTTATTGTTTCTAATAGTTTTCTGCTGGAGTTTTTAGGACTTTCTAAATAAAGGATTATGTTATCTATAAAAAGTGACAGTTTGACTTCTTCACTCCCAATTTAAATATCTTTTATTTCTTTCTCTTGACTGATGGCTCT
The DNA here is from genome assembly GCA_004027555.1 of Craseonycteris thonglongyai. Lineage (NCBI taxonomy): Eukaryota > Metazoa > Chordata > Mammalia > Chiroptera > Craseonycteridae > Craseonycteris > Craseonycteris thonglongyai. The sequence goes on from PVKE010003242.1 coordinate 33,810, forward strand.
TGCTAAAACTTCCAATACTATGTTAAATAGCAATAGGGACATGGGATATCCCTTTCTTGTTTTAGATTTTAGATGAAAAGGTTTCAGTTTTTCCCCATTCAGTATGATATTTGTTGAGCATTTGTCAAATGTGGCCTTTATTAGGTTGGGGTAATTTCCTTCTATATTCATTTTATTAAGTGTTTTGATCATAAATGGAGGTTGTAGCTTGTCAAGTGCTTTTTTTTGCATCAAATTGATATAAACATATGTTTTTATCTTTTATTTTGTTTATGTGGTATATCACATTGATCAATTTGCATATGTTGAACCATCCTTGTGCCCCTGGGATGAATCCCACTTGACTGTGATGCATAATCTTTTTAATAAATTATTGTATTATATTTGCTAGTATTTTGTTTAGGATTTTTGCATAGGTGTTCATCAGAAATATTGGTCTATAGTTTTCTATTTTTTGTGCTGTTCTTACCAGGCTTTGGTATTAGGGTAATGTTGGCCTCATAGAATGAGGTGGGAAGTATTGCCTCTCTTTTAGTTTTTTGGAAGAGTTTGAGGAGGATAGGTTTTAGTTTCTCTTTGAATGCCTGGTAAAACTCCTTAGTGAGACCATCTGCTTTGAGGGAGGTTTTGGATGATTCTTTCAATTTGCTTTCTGCTGATTGGTCTGTTTAGATTATCGAGTTCTTCTTGATTATGAGGCCAAAGTGGGTTAGTAACCCAAGAGATACCCTTAACAAAAATGTTACAACTAAGAGTAGGAGAATGTATGAGAACTGGGTCAAAGCTTAAAGGAGACAGAAATAGATTTGGGAACTTGACCAGGATGTTGGGTCTGTGGCTGGGAATGATTTTATTAGGAGCCTAAGACCTTGTCTCTGAGTGTTGAGGAAGTCATTAAGGACTGAATTGGTCTCCATCAGCTATAATTTGGCCAGGATAATACAAAAGGATATATTAGTAATATTCTCAACTTTCCCATGGAAGCACCCAATTATTTATAAAATGTGGATCTGTATATGTCTTGAGTTAGGCTCTCTAGAGAAAGAGATTGATAAGGAGATTCATTTGCAAGTGATTTGTTGGGAGAAACCTTACAGAAAAAAACCAGTAATGGGGTAAGGAATGCAGAATAGGGCAGGAAAATAAACAGAGGAAAGAAGTAGTCTCAGCTAGACATAGCTTTATACATATCCTTCAGGGAGTCTTGGAGCACAAATTATACCCCAGAATAGGTTCAACCTGTGACAAGAGACCCTGACTTTTGTATCCCCTAGTTAGTCATTGACTTCTGGCTGCCTGAGGCAGAAGGAAAAGGGTATGGGCTCAGTCCCTTGGGAAGGCAGTTTTTCTCAGTGAACCCAGCAGAATTCTCCTGAGAAGGGGCCAGGTGGGAGCCATTATCAGCCAACACTCACACAGCTGGCAGTGTGCCCAGGCCAGGTAGAAGGATGTAGGAAAGGCCCCACCTGTATCCACTAGTGTACACGTGCAAGTGCATGCATAGGTGTAGGGAGGGCACTGCCTCTATTTTCTGAGTTCTTGGTGAAGCCTATGCCAATGAAAGAGGCTCAAAAAGCAGTGTATTGACTCAATGTGCAGCTGCATGGCTACCCCTGGAGGGGCACACTGACCTCCCATGGCATGCCCTCTGGTGTGGGCCCCCAGCATCATCCTGGGAGGCCTGGTAGCATCCCTGGTGTAGGAAGTGTATACACCCCCTTCAGACTTTACGCACACCTCCTTTATCTTCCACTATATTCGCATGCTTTCTACCTATGTGTCTCCAAGATCCAGCTACAATCAATGCCTGTTTGGTCATCATTGCTCAGCCTGTTTACTTCCTTTTATGCACGGCTTGCTGTTAGACTTACTTTCAGCACTTCAGGTTACTATTCAATTGCTTTTACTCCTGGGCTAGTTTAACACGCTAACAAAGAGTCTAGGTCAGCAGCGTGTAGGGAATGGGTCAGTTGCTTCTATACTCAACAAAATCTGACTCAGGGCTAAATGCAGAGGAAGCAGTTGACTAAAGCCTATAGAAGGGTTTGTGATAGGTAGCCCTTTGTCCTCAAAGACTCGATAGTGATTTCCTGCATATGCTCCATGAAATGAAAGAGCAATAATACAGATTTCACTGTGGAGTGGGGTAGAGGAGGGAGGCCAAGGTGAATCCCTACTTCACTCACCTCAGCCCCTGCACTATGCGAAGTGTGCCAAGGATTGCTTCATGTGACAGGCTGCTCAGACACATATAAAGAAAAAACTCCATATTTAGCTAAACTGTAATGCTATATTAGTTCTACAATATCACCTGAAACATTAATCAAAAGGAAAATATACCTAAATTAAGTAATTTTAAAATACTATATTTAAACTACTTTCAGCAAATAAAAAGAAAAATAGGAATTGGATTTACCCCTCTTGCCTGAAACAAGTGAAAGCTCAGAGAAAATACATACAAAGTAGCCTTTTTGGGTGCTCTTTGTTGCTGAGTGGAACAGGAGAGCCAGACCGTGGTACTGAGATTCAATGGGAATGGGAAACAAGTGAGGGGAGCCCTTTAACTTAGCTGAGTGGCTGGTCAATTTCCAGACTATCGTTCAGAGAGAGAAACCAACATGGGGCCTAGAAATCTCTCTGGCGCAGGAGATGTAATGATCCTCGCATGTACTCATATAATCTGCATTTGGAGTCCAATGAGGACCAAGTATGATATCTAGAGTTTGCAGATCAGAAAGAGAAGTAGAGAGCAATAGTTACAGACATGGACAGGGACCTCCTTGAGTTTTCAGCTGACTACTCATCAATGCATAAATGTGAGGAAGCTGCCCCAAATCAAGGCAAAACCACATGCAAGAAGCAGAAGAAAAAATCTTAAGGGCTCACACAGGGCCAGAGTGGTTCATGTGCTACCCAGTAACCTCATAATTCATGGGCTGGAGTACTCAGAAGGCAATGGCCCCAGTCAGGCTAAAATATTAGCCCCAGAATAAAGGCCACTCAGATCCTGGCTAACAAAGCTTAAAAGTGAGTCTTAAAGATCAAACTGTTTCCAATAACTGCATCCCTGAGTGAAGATCAAGATTTGCAGGAATTAAAAGATGTCTAGCATCAAATAAAATAAAATTTACAGTGCCTGGTATCCAATAAAAAATTATAAGGCATGTCAAGAAACAACAAAACAAATCATCTTGAGGAGAAACTTAATCTTTAGAAGTGGATGTACAAGTGACACCATTATTTGAAATAGTAGACAAGTACGTTACAGAAGTTATTGTATTTAATATGTTCAGGAAGGTAGAGAAATGATTGTACTTGTTAAGAGAGATAGGAAAGATATCCAAGAGAACAATGTCAAGTTTCTAGGGATAAGAAATACAACACCTGTGATGAAAAATAAAATGGGGAAAACAGCAGATTAGACGTGGCTATTGAAATTGAAGACAGAGCAATAAAAACTCCCCAAAATGAATCAGAGAGAAAAATACTAAACAAAATGAACACAATCTGACCAATACATTATGGGAAAATTTCAAATAGACTTAAATGTATTTAATTGGAGTTCTAAAGGATGGGGAAGAGGAAGTAGAAAAATAATACTGGAGAAATAATTGCCAATTTTTACTTTAGAATTTGATGGTTACCATAAGCCCACATCCCCTCTAGTAACCCAAAGATACCCCCCCAAAAGTAAGGTACTTTAAGAAAATATTATTTTATTGTTGTTTTTTGGGGGGAGGAGGTTAGAGAGGAGGAGAAAGAGAGAAAGAGAGAGAATATGGGGGAGGCCCCGAGAAATCTTAGTTGCACATCATTAGTTATGACATGGTTTCAGTCCACACAGGTGGATGTGGGGCCACGTGGGGTGGGAACCTAACCAGGCGCCTCCTGCATGGGAGGCGAGAACCTTTGCCATGGAGCCATTTGGCTGTTACCAGTTACTCTGCAGTTCAGCATATGGGCTTGCACGGCCTGGGGCCGGAATTTGATTCCTGGACCTCAGGGTTGCAAGGCAAGTGCTCAACCTGCTGAGCTATCCTGGCCTCCCAAGGTACTTCTAAATTTAATTTCTTAAAGCCAATATTTAGGTAAAAACCTTAAAAGCACAGAGAGGAAAAAAAGTCTGTAACTGCCATCATATTTAATGGTGACACTTAAAACTTTCCTTCTAGGACAAAGAACAATGCAGGGATGTCTCCTTTTATCACTTTTATTCAACATTAAGCTAGAGATTCTAGCTTGTGCAATTTGCAATAAAAATTAAATGAAAGGCATCCAGATTGGAAGGGGGAGAAGTAGAATAATTTTTATTTGGAGACAACACTATTGTCTGTATAGAAAACCCTACAGGATCTACCAATAAACTACTAGAACCAACAGGTAGATTTAGTAAGTTTGCAGGTGATAAGATCAGTATACAAAAGTGAACTATTTCTTTGTCCTAGCAACAAACACTCTTAAAGTAAAATTTAAAAGTGCCAGTTATCATATCATCAAAAATGTGAAATGCTTAGGGGAAGTCCTATAGCGACTACCCTACACCTCTCAGCAGTCACGTCCCCTGCAGAGTGACCGGTTTGCAGCCCTGTCCTCCCTTGTCCCTAACCTAGAGGGCTCCCGTGTTGTTGACACTCCCAGCAGTCCCGTGCTCGCCCACATTACTAGTGCTTTCCAGGACGACAGTGACACTTTTCCATTAAAAACATGACTGTTCTTCCTTGATCTCTTCATTGCTGCTTTCTCCTGGTTCTTTTATTAGTAGGAGAAAAAATTTCAATGAGTTTTCTGGCTTCTAGCATAATGTTATGATTGTTTCCTTTATTCATTCAATAAACAGGTACAGATTTAGCCACTAAATTATATGTATCACATTCAAAATAAACTTGTAGGGAGGATATGACAAAAAAGTTCATATTCTAGAAGAAATGTCTGTGTCCTCCATGAAAATGTGGTGGGACAACGTGGAGCATGGATGACATTTCACTAAGTGGGATGAGCATGAACAACGATGAAGACAAAATGCCATGTGGGTAAAATATCTGGCCTCTGCTTTTGAAGAATTCGGCATCTAACGCATAACCTTCCTGTCTAATTCGCTTCCTGCTATGATTCTACATGTCAAATGTCTGCATGAATGACTCAGACATCTTGAGTTCATACTCAATCACCTCCCACCACCACATCCTAAACCTTACAATTATAATCCTGCCCCTTACCTCTAAATCATAAATATTTTCCAGTTTCCAGACATTTCAGCCTGCTCGCTGAGTTTCTTCCATGTGCTCTGACCTTTGATATGACCCCATTGACCTCTCTAACTTCTTGTTCACGTCTTCAGTGTTTCTTATCCATCCATCCTGAAATCCTTTATCCATTGCCTGGCAGGGCAATCACTGTTTGGACAATATTCTCCATCCTCTCAGCTCTCTGGCCTTTTGCTGTTCAGGCTGTTCAGGGCTTCAGAACTGATCTGACTTCTGGAGAAGTAAAACCAAGAAGTGCACACCAAGTAAACACAGGACACATGTGTACAAACTAGCATGCCATCTCTTTCTGTGTGCATGTGGGTGTGTATGGACCTGTGTGTGATTCGTGTGCCCTGTTGGGGTCTGTGTGTCTTCAGTTCAGGTATCTTTTCTCCTGGGGTGAAGGTCCCTGGGAGAACAGCTTTGTGACTGGAAGAGAATTTGGTTGGTATGGTATATGGGCAAGAATTGTGGTCTGTGATAAAGGTATTTTGTGCCAAGCTGCCTCAATTTTGTTATCATTTCTATGGGGCACCCATGTGACTTAGAGAGGGTGGCTGGGCACTGACAATACTTGTCTTTCTAACTTTTCTTTCCTCTTCTTCCCAGCATGTCTTCGTCTAGCCAGTTGCTTCCTCTTCAGACATCCACATTTAGATGTATTCTAACTTCACTCGGGATGATGCCAAATGTCTCCGGCCTTGGAACTTGAAATCATTGTACCTCTTTAAGGTAATTTTGCATATTTCTGCTTTGATACATTATTTTTTATTTTGGTGCTTATTTCCAAATTCTTCGGGTTTTTCCTTTGGCTGCTCTCATGTACTGAATGATATATACAAATATAAACACATGCGCATGCACATGCACGCGCACACACACACACACTCACACAGCATTTGCAAACAGTTACACAAACAAGTATGTTAAGTCCAAAATGTTGGGAAGTTTTACCAACGACATATTTTATGGCAGGACAGACACAGATGTCACTAACCTAGTTCAATGGCACAGTGAGTCACAGGAAACCAGTGGCACTAAAGAAAATAGGGGATATTTCATTCTTTTTGACAAGCTCCGATTGCCGCTCATGCTCAAATGCAGAAGGATAACGACAGTAATGTGCATAAGCTGGAGGTAATGGATGCTCCCCACTCCCCTCATGGTCTCTGAGCTGTTTTATGTGCAGTTGTCACGATCCATCACACACCAAATGAGAAACAAAGATCTGCTGCAAATGCACATCTGAAGAATGTACATAAACTGGGGACATGGACTTGTAGACTTTGCAAGTTTTCATGTAAAAAATCCAACAAAACCCAGAAACTTTCTGGATTCCTGGTTCACAGGACATTTTGAGGATCATTTCAAACCTACAACTGATGGAAACCAAGTAGGTGCTATGGCAGCTACTGAAAGGGAAACTCACATGAGGACAACGTGGTCTCTGACAGAAAAAATGTTCATAAAGAAGTAGTTGATGAGTAAATATTTTCAAAAAATAAACTTGCCGTATACATAAAACTCTCATCACCCTTGTAGATCTTCATTTGTAGATGGATTGACAGTAGACTAGCCATTTTTTTTTTCTCAGGATTTGGTCTCCAAACCATCACCTTCTTAAATAATCAAGAATAGAGAACCTTGGGGAAGCTGGGATGACTTAGTGGGTTAAGCGCTCTCTTCACAGCCCCAGGAACTGTGGATCGAATCCCGGCCCTAGCCTGTGCAGACCCATATGCTGAACTGGGGTGTGCTTCCCATGTGGGAGGTCCCCAATTCAGTTCTCGCCCCTCAGTCTGGCCCCTGGCTCTAGGGGGCGTGCCTCCCAGATGGGAGGCCCCCAGCACAGTTCCCGCTCTGCTTGGCCCCCGCCCATCTGTGTGAAACTAAACCATGTTGAAAACGGATGATGTACAACAATGGAGACTGCTCTGGGCCCTCCCCCTTTTCTCTGTTTCTCTCTGTCTCTGTCTCTCTGTCTCTGTCAAAAACAATAAAAGAAATCTTAAAAAAAAAAAGGAAATAAAATAGACCTGATTCATTGATCTGGCATGCAATGATTTTGCTAAATTTATTTGTCAACTCTAATAAGTTAGAGAGTCTTTTGAATTCTCTAAGCTTTGCCTCTTGCTTTCTAGTTGTTTTGTCTGTTTTTCTGTGGACATTTGTGGAATTTCAAAAATGATTTTGCCATTTCTGCTGCCAGTGGCTCCTGCCCTTTTCATTTTAATTTCATTCTTTTGCTCTGTCATCTCTATTTTGAATCCTTATATGTCCTCCTTGAGCTCTCATTTCATAAAGGTCATGTTTATTTTTTTATTTAAATACTTTTATGAAGATGTATATACCCTTAAAGTTTCATGGCATATTGCTTTTGATATAAATAATTCATTTGTCTTGCGTTCAGGGAAAGCTTCCTGGCTCTCATATGGTAAGCCCTTATGCCACAGGCATTTTTGAGTAGTTACATAGTGTTTATTTCTCCAAAGCATTTGTTCAGCTCTTGATACCCACAATCCCACCTTTTCTCCTTCCTTCTTTCACACATCAACACCTGGCATATGGCCCATATTCCTGGTTCATCTTTTTGCCTCGAGGAGGTTTGGTAAGGCTTGCGCTTCCTTCGCCAGATTTAATCATTGCATTCTCTCAGCTTTTGCTTTCCCAGATCCAATATAAAGAAGAGTTCAGAGGTGTGGTTGCGTTCTAAACTTATCAAAGATCTTGTTTTCTGCTTTTTGTTTTCCCGTTTCATTCATTTCAGGGAAGATATGAGGACAGATGCCTTGTGACTGTTTCTAAATAGAAATTCGTTACTTAATTGTAAACAAAATATTACACAGCAATTTTGTTCTGTATGAATAGTGCAAAAGTCATTCACACTTGAAATGATTTTAAATTTTGAAAGGGAAAAAAATAGCACTTTTGGAGGTTGGAGGCTTAAAATAGTGAAATTTACTTGAAATATCTGAGACTTTATTAAATATGTTTTTTTATTGTTTCTCTATACTTCACTATGAAACACAAGTGAAATGCTTCTGAGAGATTCAAAATGGCATTTCATGGTTTATATTGCTTTGTTCTACTGACTGATCTCTTTTTATTTGTTCCCTGTGTACAAGTTTTGGTCACATAAACATGACCATTTGATGTTGAAATTTGAGACAACTCCTTCATCTTTAAATACTTGTTGATCTATTATACAGAAAGGATTTTATCTTTTCATGAACAGATGGTGAACAATTTGATATGATTGAAACTAACATTAGTTCTTGCTACAGCAAGTGCTACATGCCATTGTTCAGAACAGAAAACTTACCATCCTTTTGCTTTCTTGCATCGTTAACTCTACAGTGCTGATAAAATCCTAAGTACTGACCAACAATTACAACCAGAGATTTTTGACTGTAAATTCTTAGCTGATGTCTTTGTTTTTGCTCATTGTAATACCTTTAGTACCTTCTGTCTTTTCAAAAGATTGAGATATGCTAGGACCCCAAACTTTTTACCAAAGCTGATTTTTCCCCCCCATTTATCCTTTTTGAATTTAGAGGTATATCTGGAAGAAAAGGACAGGTAGGTAAGGAGATGAGCATCACATCTTTGAATACTTTACCTGACTCGACGTCACTGAACTAACCATGTTATAGGTATTTATTGCATTTCATCCTCACTTTCAAAGTCAGATTCTTGGTCTTTATTTAAAGATGAGAAAACGGAGGCTCAGAGATACCAAATCCCTATTCAAGGTTATAGAGCTAGTACTAGAAATTCTGGAATTTGATCTCTTTTGCCAGATCCCAAAGTCCATGGCTGGTCACCATGAGGACCTTTCTCAAGTCAGCTACTGACTGAGTAATGCCTGGTCAGTCTGATCTTAGAATCTGTTCTTCTAGCTGTTTTCTCCACTGCCTTCTGGGAGAGAGGAGCCATTTATCCTTGTCAAGTACTGGCACACTGCCTGGTATGTGGTAGAGACTCGATATATGTTTGTCTGAGATGAAAAATGGAAGAACTTGGCTTGTTGATTTTTATTTGTCCAGCATGCTTTGCTACTCAAAACAGGAACAAAACAAAACAAAACAGGACCAAAACAAAACAGTAAATTGATATTCAGTATTGGTGGCTGAGCAGGGGAAGATTATTGCCACAGGTTCTTCTGTGTCCTGCACGTATCCATTACAGTCTGCCTTAAGTAGATTATTACCATTTTTGCGACGGATAAAACAGAGGGGACAAGTCAAAGGAGAAAAAGCTACTCCCCATTCATCCTGCTGCTTTCAGGTGGTCACTGATCCAACTCACAGATCTTTCAGGGAACAAACAGGAACAACTGCTCAGCTCACGTGATGGCTCCAGAGACGCACTCCCAGTGTGTATCAGGAGTTGTAACTCTGGCAGCAGCCCAACTAATTAAGTTTCTAGGACCCTCCAGCCTCTCTCTGGACTCCCTAGAGACTGCACCAGGAATGTTTGCTTACTTGCCCTTCCCTCAGTGTATGAGTGAGCTTTATTCACAGTGCTTGTCACAGAGTAGCTAGCTGCTCAATAATATTTGACAGAGGAATAAAAGAGTAAATGAATGGCATTATAAGTTTGGCCAAAGAAAACTACTCAGGACACTTGTAAGGGAAGCAAGGAACAATGTGGTGATGGTGGAGGCAGGGAGACCCACTTACTTTCTTACTGTGAGAATGATCTCTGCTTTCTTTAAAAGGTAGCTGATGCTCAATAATTGCAGGAAAAAAAAAAAAAAGAAAAGACATTGACAAATCTTCTCTTCAGACTCTTACATCTTGTGAAAGCCTCTGCTGACATTAGCAGTGCTTTTGCTCCATAAACATGTTTTTCTTTTTTAATTTTGGATTTCATTAAAGTCCACATCAAGTTTGTTTTTCTGAACAGATCAATATCAGTTTTTCATAATCCTCTGAATCTTATTAAAGAGGGCCTGCTGCTGGTTTTTCTGATCCTAGACTGTTATAAAACTTTTATTACTTGTTGTCTTTTAAGTACAAGTGAAATTTCACTAAGATTTGGCATTATTTTTATAACGAGAAATCAGTTTGTTTTTTTCTGCAAAGATAACATGTATTTTAATTAAAATACAAGCAAATTTGGGAGAGTCTGGAATGTTACATTTCTGCTTTAATCTTTGGGTAGCAAAAATGCCAATGGGGTCTCATAGGTTTCTTTGTCTGGTTTGGGGAGGCATTTGTGGATATGAGTGTGTCTACGGGTACAGACAATACTTATATTGCCATCTGCCATGGCTGTGCCACTTTAAAGTTTACCTGATAATGTGTTTTCTATCTTGTGCTAATCTTCCTGCTCTTGTCCTCCGAAGTCTGTCCAGGTTTTCTGAAATCACTTGGGAGAGCAGTCTCTATGGAGAGGTTCCCATGTTACCGCTACTGCGGTCCTTCCATCAGCAGCTTCTTGAGGCCGTATCTTCTTAGGATCTTGGGTCCTGATACTCTCTGGTGGAGACATTTCAGTCCACTTTAGTAATTGGTCTCCCACCTCCATGAAATTCCTCTGGGCTCTGGTTACTGTTTAAAACCTCTTAACAACTAAGACAGCTTCCTTTTCTTAAGATTCCCTCCTGAGGAATACTTAAACCTTTTCGCTCTTATTTCAGCCTATCATGGTCTTTAATATCTAATTTCTTCTTTATATCTTTCTAGATTATACAATTCTAACCTTTCCTTTAAGAATAGCTCTCTTCATCTAACTAAATCTATCTTCTTATTTTGTCACAAGATTAAGTATAATTTTCAAAGTGTTTGTTATTTCTTAATTCCTTGATTGATCTTATTGTTTTGAGTATAAACTTTTAAACTATTCAAAATCTTATTGTCTGCACAAATTTTCTTCACATGTTTCTTTCTCTTAATTCAAGGAAATGGCACATTATCTTTATAATAGGGACCCTCATTTGTTTTTTTTTTTTAATAAATTTTTATTTATTTATTTATTTTTGACAGAGAGAGAGAGAGAGAGAGAAAGAAAGAGAGAGAGATACAGAGACAGAGAGAGAACTGAACTGGGGGAGCTCCCAGTTCAGCATATGGTTCCACACAGGCCGGGGCCGGGATTCGATCCTCGGTCCCTGATGCTGCAAAGTGAGCGCTCAACCCATTGAGCCATCCCGGCTTCCCCACATTTGTTTTTTTAATAAAACTATCTATGGGTGAAGTCTCCATTTGGGTGCCTAAAATCTAATGGCATTGTTAAAACTATGCAAATCCAAAGTCACCTGAATACATGTGCTGGGCAGTTTGGATGAACCCGTGGACAAGTCACATAAACTCCAGAAATAATTCTCTCGGTGTTTCCAAATCAGGGGTGCCTAGTAACTCGAAAGTGGCAAATGTAGTCAGGCTCACCAATCCCTAAAATAATATAAAGCTGCCTCCAACTCTCCTGTAATAACAGATGAAGCTACTGTGATTTTCTGGTTCAAGGTCAAGCTGAAGCTGCTGCTGACCTCTAAGACCTCTGCCTGGCCACACTGCCCTTTACCACAGGCGTCCCACTCAGTCCTGCCAGCATCTGCTTAACATCTGAGTGGGTTGTGCTTACCTGTGTCCCAGCTTAGCTACGCTTGTTGGGACAAAGCCGTCACATGCTGCAGTGAGGCCATGCTCTTACCAAGGCCAGCACTTACTAAAGGTAACTCACAGCTTCTATCTAGACTGCATGGGACAAGAAGTGACCGTGTGCAATGTGCCCTACAAGGTCAACTCCATAGCAGGTCTCCATGTCTACTGTTCCTTTGTTTCACAGATGACACCCATTGTCTGTTTTTTAAGATTCACAGCCCAATGCTTAGATTTTGGGGAGGAGACCTAAATGATGCTCGTTAGTAAACAGGAAGGAGTCAAACAGATGGAGAACAAAATGACACCTTTTTTTTTTCATCTGGTGAATCTGATTCAGAATGTGACTCCTATTTGCAAGTGCTTGAGCTTCCTAATACAAACCCAAGAATGAGATTTTTGCCCACACAGTTGCAGCCATTATTTGGCAATCCAAGGATTTTCCATATGGAAGTCTGTTCTTACCCCTGTGAAACTCTCCATGAAGAAGCTGGAGTCTTTATCTTCCTCTGGGTAGCTGAACTCCCAAGAGAAGCAGAGTGGGGTAAGTTCAAGGAGGAGGTTACAATCCATTGAACAATATAGGAAAAACAGTTTAATTTACATTGACCTGATAACTAATGAGGATGAGCATCACTTCTTACAGAACTAAGAACAGATGAGAGCATACTTTGACCTTGGAGAATCCTCCTGTTTTTCTACCTGCCTGTGTTTCTAAGGGCCATGTACACGATTCATAGAAATACAGTGTACTTGGTAGTCCTTGAACATATAGAAAACTTTAATTGGCGGCATGTTGGAGTGGTGATATCAGCATAATTATGTTTAATTCCTGACGCTTTTGGAATTGCAGTGTTAGTGAGTAGTGGCCAGAGCTGCATGCTTTACAAATAACTTACATGTATTACCTCATCCCTTGCAATGATCCCTAAGGTAGGAGATGTTGCTCTTTGTTTTCCAGAGAGACAGAAGTATTTCAGAATATGAGCTAATATTTTTCCTAATGCTGAAACAGCTAATTAAGAACACATGCAAAGACTGGCATCAATGAAATATTTTGGCTGTAAGCTCATTTCGGTTTCCATCAGGTCAGTCTCTTCTGTAAAACAATGAAATAGCTTATGTATATGTTAGCGGTGTGTGGTCATGACCAGGAGAAGAAAATACAGAGAAGGACTGATAAATCTTGTCCCCTCCAAAAGAGGGGTCATCTCTTATCCATGCAGAGAATTGTTTCCCCTATTTGCCGGAAGGTCAGTTCATGGGTGATTTATGGGGCGAGTGATCAGGAGTCTTGTCCTCTTCCTCTTACATTCCAGTGACGGATAGTTATTCAAGGTTACTGAATTATCCCATCCCATTGTTTTCCTGGGCAGCAGAATTTCTGCAGTAAACAAATGCCCTTTAATGAACTCCAACATGCTGGATTACTTCCTGTTGACATAATAGGGATAATGTTAACTCAGCCCTTCGGAGACTAATTTGCCAGGTAGGAAAAATTTCTCTGTCTGAGTTTAGACCAAATAATGGTTTGCTAGGATAAGAGGTATCAAATTTTAAAGGCAGAAATTGATCTACTTATAGAATTGCTGTCAGAGTGATTCAGGATGCCCGAAAGAGCCACATTAAGGTGGCTCATAAATCAATAATCATCCCAGTGAAAAGCAGGAAGAAGAAAGATAACGCAAAGTCTGTAAATTACTGGGGATAGAGCGTAAGATCAGAAAAGCTAGAACATTACGAAGCTTTGCTACTTCTGATTTATGGCTTTTCTAACAGAATTGGAGAAAATGCATTAAAATTTACACACACCTTTTAAAAAGTAAGAGAAATAAGAAATTAAGAATAAATTCCAAACTCTTCCTTATACCATTTTCATCCAGGGACACCTTACATCTTATAAGGCTCTACACACACACAACACTGCCACACTCCAAGTTTACATTCAGTGACTCCTACACATTCAGTCCTGTGGCCCTTCTCATAATATTCTCTCTGCCAGGAATACTTTGCTTTGGCTTGTATTTATAAAAGCCTTACTGTTCATGGTCCCGGTCAAATGTCACCTCCTTACTGAAGCCACCTCTGATCACGCCTCTCAGCGAGAGTCACTGTTCCAAACCCTTCCCTCCAGCATTCTAGAGACATCTGTAAGGCAGCACTTGCCTTCTTGCATCACGGTACGTCCTCCCTGGCTTTCTGTGACACTCGTGGACCACAGGGAGGGAGTGGCAGTCACAGTTCTAGTAACTAAGAAGTGTTTGTTGAATAAAATTGACTACATTTTAGTAAACTGCCATCACTGAGACCCCTTTAAATGTGTTAGACTCCTGCACCCTTTCTTATGAGAAATAATTCTTTATTATTATTATTATTATTATTTTTGACAGAGAGAGAGAGAGAGAGACAGAGACAGGGACAGAGAGAGAACTGAAATGGGGACACTCCCCAGTTCAGCATATGGGTCTGCATGGGCCGGGGTCGGTGCTGGACCGTGAGTGCTTAACCCACTGAGCCATCCTGGCTTCCCTGAGAAATAATTCTGCTTAACTGTCTTTCATGTAGAAAAAAGTAGAAGTTTTGAAGAAGTTCCTCTTTCCTTAAAAATTTGCCACAAAATATTAATTCAGTAGTTGTAGCCATTTTTAAGAGGAGACATTAAGATTTTGAACCAATTGTACATATTTTAACTGAAATATGAAATAGTTAGGTTTTTAAAGAACATAATTTGGGGTCACTACAATGAAAAAAACCCCACGAAGAAACTAAAGTGGTCTATTTTAAGAAGAATCAACTTTAACAATTTTACATTAAATATTTGCATGATACCAAAAATATAACAAAATATACCAAGATTATATTTCTTGGAGCAGATTTTTATGTAAGAAGGAATATGTCTTAATCACTTCAATATTAGAAATTTCCAAAGCATTTTGTTTTGACTTCATGTCTGTTAGAAAAGCAGGAAAAATATCACTTCAACAATCTTTTTCCCTAAAAATTAAAAAAAACTTTTACATGTTTTCAATGACAAATAAAATCACTTTAAAATCACCGAGTAGAAAATAAATACTCTGCTGTAGCTATGTTTAAGGCATATCCTAGTAATTTGCATTTTTTCTTTGCAATGTGAGCATAGAAGTTCTTTCTGTCTCCTTTACCTAAACTTTAGTTTTCCAAGTAGTTTGGGCTTTATTAGCTGAAGTAAAAGTCTGACTGTTTTTTAAGGAAAAGAAAGAAATGGTTTTCTCAGTTAACCCTCAAATATGACCTTATTATTATTATTATTATTTTCATAAAGTTTAACTGTATAATCAAGTTAGATGTTTATAGTCCAGGAGAATTTTGTATTCTTTTCACAGCTTTAGTGGTCCCGACCACTTATACTAAACTAACCAAATAGCTAAGCAATTCACAGATGTGCTTTCCCACCATCTGATGTTTCTCTGGCCTGGAAAACCCTTAAAACATTTCAAATTCCTCCTCCTCACGTCCCCATCTGAGATATGCCCATGGTTCACTCCCTGTCCTAGTCTTTGGGATTTAAAGACATTTTCTGATGAGCTCTCCGATGTAAGCCACTCTAGTTGTCTACTCTGTTGTCCACCATCATATTTAAAATACATGGTACCATCTGATTACTCTCTGTTACATACTGGACTGTCAACATCGTGCGGACAGAGGCCCGGCCTCTCTTGGTCACTGCAGTACCCCTAACACCTGGCACAGTACCAGACATTCTCAACAAGCTCTGTTTAGTGAAAACTTAATATGAGCCACATATGTCCTCATAATGTTAAATTTTCTAGAAGCCACAATAAACAAGTAAAGAGAAATGGGTAAACCTAATTTTGATAATGTATTTTATTTATTTTTATAATACATATGTAATATTATCTTTATATTTTTTAAAGATTGATTTTATTATTTGAGAGAAGGTGGGGAGAGAGAGAGAGAAAGAAGGGGACAGGGCCGAAAGCAGTTTCCATGGATACACATCCTTAGTGACATGGTTTCATTTCCCACAGGTAGAAGTGGGACCACAGGGTGGGAATCAAACTGGAAGCCTCCCGCATGGGAGGTGAGAACTTTGCGGCCATCCCACCCATTACCAGTTGAGCCGCAGTTCAGCACATGGGATTGCATGGTGCTGGGGTCTGGAACTGAACCCTGGACCTTGTGGTTGCAAAGCAAGTACTCAACTGTTGAGCTACCCCAGCATCCCCAATATCATCTGTATTTAATATTATCATTTCAACATGAAATCCATATAAAATATTATTAGCGAGCTGCTGTTTGTTCTTCCTTTTCTTACTCTAGCTTTAGAATCAGTATTTAATTCTCACTCAATTACAGTGTATCTTGTAGGGCTAGCCACTTGTCAAGTGCTGCATTGGGCTAGTGGCTACCATGTTGGACAGAGCGGTTCTAGCCTGTTGATACATAATGGCTGAATGCAAGGAAACTACAGTCTGTTGAAGGTAGATGTGTGGTTGATGCCCCATCTAGCCCCCTGGGACCCCTTTTATCCTCTCTGTGCCTACACCCCTGGCTTCTGTGTGCTTTGCCACCAACAGCCACACCTCCAGCCTGCAGAGGGTTGCCCCAGGACACTGCAGTCACCTAACTAGACAGAGAGCCAGAGTGTTTAGGGGTTCTATAGCCCTTCCACTCCCCAGTCAACAGAGGGCCTGCAGAGCCTCCCAGGACCTGTGTGGAAGGACAAAGGCGGAGCTCTTTAGCCTCCCTGCCCAGCCCTCTGCGCTGTGATTGACACTCCAGAGCTCCCCGTGCAACCAGACTGAGCCCAGGTGTTTGCTTGGCATCATTTCTTCTTCAAGATCTATTTTATTGGTTTTGACTGAGAGAGACAGAGACAGGGACAGAGAAAAGGGGGAAGGCCCAGAGCAGTTGTATGTTACCAGTTTTCAACAGTTTCAATCCACGCAGGTGAGTGGAAGCCAAGCAGGGCGGGAACCAGGCCAGGGGCCTCTCTCATGGGAAGCTTGTCATTTCAACACGAACTGCAAGAACTGAACTGTGGGCCATACCTCAGTTTAGTACATGAGTCCCCATGGCTTGGGCCAGGGCAGGGGCGGGGATTTGATCCTCAGACCCTGAGGCTGCAAGGCGGGCACTCAACCTGCTGAGCCATCCCAGCTTCCCCCACTTCCTGCTTTATTCCCTTTGTCTATCTTGACTCTCTTGCTGCCTTGCTGATTTCTCCCCTTTATTACTTTTGTAATAAAGCACTTGGCTCAAGGTCTGCTTCTGGGAAAACTTGAAGTGCTCAAATGACAGTTGTTAGTGTTGTAATTGCTTAAGCAGGAGCTTGGACTATGTGTGCATCAGGAACAATTGTAATGTCTACTGTGTCTCTGCTGGTCTCAGATACAGCGTACTCCCAACAGAAATTCAAACCATATAAAGAATGGTGAAAAATGTAGGTGTCCTGTCCCTTCTTTCTGTTACAATAACTGCTATAAATCTTTCTGTGTGTCCTTGAATACATTTCTTAGGTGAATTTAACATACATGTGTAAATGTTATTTGTAAAATACACTTACTGCTTCCCTTTGTACAATGAGGTCAGAAATATATTTTTGCATGTTGCGTATTCCCCAATATTTTCATATTTTTATAACTGCCTGTTTAATTTTATAAATGCATCACAATCTCTTCTTCTTTGCTCATCCTGACTCTTAATTTGCTTGTAGTCCCTGATGTGAACTCAGAGATCTTTAGCTCTTTGGTATGGTCATCTAATTATATATGCATTCTTGCCAGCTGATCTGGCCCAAGAACATTCAAATGTACAGTAATTCAACTCCTGAGTCTGAACATACATCTCTTCACACTGAGGCAGAAATTCTGAATCTGGGCTCCAGTGAGCTCCTGACCTTATATACCATATTATGTGTGTTATTGTGCACAAGTGTGTATTTTTGGAAAGAGGGACCAGAGCTCTCATTAGAATCTCAAAGGCATCTGTCACATTCAAGTGTTAGAATTAAATGTACAAATCAATGCACACCGTGTCATGTATTTTACACTTGATCTTAGCCAAAAGGCCGAGAAGTGATGTGTGGTGTATTTTTTAAAAATTTATTTTTATTGTTTTTTTGACAGAGAGAGAAACAGACAGAGAGAGAGAGAGAAGGGTGAGGGCCCAAAGCAGTCTCCATAGTTGACAGCATTAGTTTTCCATATAGTTTCACTCCACAGGTGGGCACGGGGCTGCACAGGGCAGGAACTGGGCCGGGAGCCTCCCGCACAGGCCCCAGCAAGAACTGAACTGGGGGCACACACCAGTTCAGCATATGGGTCCACATGGGCCGGAGCCAGGATTCGATCCTCGGGCTCTGGGGCTGCAAAGCGAGCACTTAACCTGCTGAGCCATCCCAGCTTCCCCTGTGTGGTGTATTTTATATAACTGGATCATAGTTTTTTCTTACGCACAGTCCCTCATTGGATTAGCAGTTAATTAATAGCAGCCTCTTAATTAGTTTACAGATTCTGCAGAGGCTGGGATCCAGCCTTCCCCACCTTCATGTCCCCCTGCTGCCTAGTATAATCACACAGAGAAGGCAGTCATTAATAGTTTTTTGAAAAATGACAATGTTTTCTCTTGATGAATTCTCAGGGGAACACAGTTCCTCTGCTTCTGCTTTTGATCTTCTTTGCTTTGCTGTTGGGGGTGGGGTTTAAGGACAGAAGGTCCTTTCTGCAGAGATGGCATAGAAGTCGTTCTGGACCAGCTCTACAAACCTGAAGGCACCAAGCAGGACACAGACTGGGCACAAACAGTCTCTCATCCTGTGCCCATCAGGGCGTGGTTTTAGCTGCATGTTCTACCATTAGCATCTCCATGTGGAGTCATGGAAGCTGGGCACACATCTGATTTTCCCTGTGAATTACAAATTAATTTAGAAGTTTCTTTAAATAGTGAGTGGCCAAGCCACTCCCTATGATCAGAATGTTTGTATCTACTCAAAATTCATTTGCTGAAATCCTACCCTCTATAGTCTTGATATTAGGATTTCAACATATGAATTGGGGCGGGGGGAGGGGAACATAAACATTCAGACCATAAGCAAATGGTTTGGCCGCTCACTGTGTAAAGATATCTTAAAGTGCTTTGGCCAGTGGCAGGTGATTACATCCGGGATGGGATTAGTGTCCTGGTAAAGAAGACCCCAGAGAGATCCCCTGCCCCTTCCATTGTGTGAGAACACAGCAAAAAGACGCCTGACTAGACCCTGGAAGCAAGCGGCCTTTCCCCCGACACTAAATCTGTGGGAGCCATGACCTTGGACGTCTCAGCCTCCAGAACTGGAAAATACTCTGTTCTTTATAAGCTCCTTGTTTATGGCCTTTTCATAGCATCCCAATGACTAAGACTATGTAATATTTTCTCTAATCAGTGCAGTGTCTTATCTCCACAACCAGCTGCCAGGGAGCAAGAAGGAGCGTGCTCTTTCTTCTCCACTGTCTCTAAAACTGGGAGGAGTTCCTCGCAGTGGGAGAGGTGCCAGTGACAGTGCTGACTGACAGTGCTAGATGCCACATTGGTGAGCAGGGGTCACTGTCACTCACCAAAGTGGACAAACTGGAAGAGGAGGCCCTAGTGTGCAAGAACCAGTCACAGACCAGCAGGACGGGACCGTGATAAACATTTGAACACTTTCGGTAGTCTCCCAATTCAACAGTCTGCTGACTGTTCCCATTCGGCAGTCTGCTGAATTCAAGACAGGTGTTTAGGAAGACGCAGGTGATAGGTGCATGTTAGTATGAAACTTGGAGTTGTGTGACTGACTGCATCACAACTTATTCTCCTTTTATGTGAAGTCTGTACCGTTAAGGAAGCAGTAGCCATCTGACCTTAAACTCTTTCTCTTCCTCTGAATTTTAGCTACTTAATCTTTCCAACAGAAGTTGGTCTAGCTCAATGCTTTTTAAATATTGAGACATGAATCAGAGATATTCGTTGTATGTCAGGTGTTTTTTTGCTCATAGTATGCACATAATAAATACTTGGGGGTTAATAGGATCAATAGTAATGATAATAACTCTAATGACACTAAAATAGTGATAAGTCAGCCCATGAAAGAGCTTTTGCACTACATACCAACTCATTTACTATAAAACCCCATTCTACAGATAAGGAAACTGAGATACACGTAATTAGTAAGTGAATAATGTAATACATAAAACTGGGCAAGTGATAATGTAGGCACTTTGCATAAATGACATTAAAAGCATTGCATCGAGTGAACTTCTTCTCTTCAGTCTCTTTTGGTCATTCTGATTGCAGTGAGGAGGATGTCTGTTGGTCTCAAATGTCATCAAATACTTGCTTTTTTCTTTTTTAAAATCAGAGTGAGATTGGCCTTCGGGTTCGAAACCTTTTTAGTAAGACTTTAATAAAATTGTTTTGCTTTTTTATTGTGTATTTTTCCAATTATCTTCTATTTGATAATGAGATAATAGGATGGGATGATGGTTTTTCATTTAGATTAGTGATACAGCACTTCCTTTTAAAACCAATTAATTTAAATAAATATTAATCAATGTAAAGTCAATTATTGCATAAGTCATATTACTAGTGACATGACTCAGGCAAAAATACAGAGGTAGAGAAGGACCTGAAATTTGGACAAAATGACTCCCTCTCCTTTAGTGTCCCTGAAATTTCCCGCAGTTCTAGAATTCCATGTATATGGACAGCATAGAAGCAGAAGACTGCAAAGTCATGAGAGAGCTCGGATCCTTCCTATTAGAAATAGATTACCTTCTAAAAAAGTAAAATTATTATCATCATGACAATGACCTGCTCTTCAGAGACAACACAACCATGATTCTACTGCATCCAGAGTGACCGGTCCTGCCTAGTGTATGCAAGGCTGAACCGTGACCCACAGCCAGACCGTGAGTGATGGGGAGGACACTCGGTACACTTAGGAGCCTCTGGACTTGAAGGCGAACTCTGATTCTCTTAGTAGCAATGTGAGGGGCATCCGGTGCACCCAGCTCTCTTTGTGCACCGTGCTGTAAGTTCACCAGCAGTTGAATAGCATCCCCTATACTCAGGCACACCGGGGTCCCCTCCATCTGAGAATTGCTCAGTCAGATTCAGACAAAGCAGCTGCCTAGGCACCTGCCTGCCCCAGCCTTGCGAACAGCCACCTTCCCGAGAGCATATTCATGGACTTTGTCCCTCTGCACAGCTGGGAAGGGGGAAAATAACCAAAACTCT
Source organism: Craseonycteris thonglongyai (assembly GCA_004027555.1). Taxonomy (NCBI): domain Eukaryota; kingdom Metazoa; phylum Chordata; class Mammalia; order Chiroptera; family Craseonycteridae; genus Craseonycteris; species Craseonycteris thonglongyai. The sequence continues at coordinate 54,916 of PVKE010003242.1, forward strand.
TTTAATGCCACAAGCTTGGACATACAGCCATGATGTTGCAACTACAAAGTGTTGGATTTGCGTGACGTTTGGCAGCTAAGGCTGGAATCAAGGCATTGCAATTATTTTGGAATTGATAACAAAATTGTAACCACACGCTTAAGATTATATTGAGTTTAAATCCCATTAATGGCTCCAAGGCTAACAGCCTTGTATCTTCCAAAATGATTTCCCACAAGCAGGAAAAAAGCATGCTTTGTGAATTACATGAGTCCATAAATGTTAAAGGGGAAAGAAAGGAAGTGAGGTTACTGCTATGAAATGAATTGTGGTCTCTCAAAGTTTACATTTGGAGTCCCAGTGTGACAGTATTTGGAGATAGGGCATTTAGGGAGACAAGTGAGGTTAAATGAGAGTATAAGGGTGCAGGCCTAATCTGATGGGATTGGTATCCTTATTAGAAGGGTCTGTCTGTGTCTGCACAGAGGAAAGGCTATGTGAAGACACGACCAGGTGGTCACCCGCAAGCCAGGAAGAGACCTTTCAGCAAAAACCAACCCTGAAGGAATATTGATCTTAGAGTTCTAGCCTCTAGTAGTGTGAGAAAATAAATGCCTATTGTTTAAGCCACCCAATTTGTGTTATTCTGTTATGGCAGACGAAGTAGGCTAATACAGAGACATACTGAGAAAATGACTTTAAACTTCTCCCACAGTCTTTGGGGACATTTCAAGATGGAAGTAGTGAGGCTCCAAGGAGAAGAAAGTTATGCAGAACCTGGAGGTCTGTGGCCAAGAATGGATCATGAACATCCATGAACTCAGGTTACCCGGGAACAGCATATGACCGAGATAGACAAGCTTTATGTGAGGAACCTGATTGAAGTTAAGAGTCAGGAACACGCAAGGAAGAACTGGAATCTAAGCATAAAACAATGAGATGTTAGAGAGCAGGGCTCAGGCTAAGAAAGATCCAGAAGTCCGCAGTTACTTTTCTTTATGTGCCAGTATGTACAAGGAGAGAGGCACGTCTTAGATTTGATGAGATATACTAGAACAATACCTGGCTTTTACTACTCCATTGTGAGCAAAGGCAATTCAGAGAAAACCCATTAATGAGAAGAAGGATCTTCAGAAATCGTGATTCTCCAATGGTTTTACCTTCAAGAGCAGTAAGTTCTGCTCCAGTGTTGCCTCAACTAGTAGGGCTTATATCCTGCAAGAGAAGACAAAGGAACAAAGAGGTATCGGGGGCCTTTTTTTTCCAGAAGACAACCCCGGGAGCTTCCACGTGAGCTTCAACCTTGAACTCGTTGAAAGCTAACCACTGGTTTAATGATGTTCTATCATATTTTGAAATCTGAGAAATGAGAAGTAACTTGGCTCTCCTATTGGCAAGAAGGAAAGGAACTCCTGTGGGCCAATGGCAGGCAGGCTTCCTGTAAGTGAAGAACACTGTACATACAAAAACGCATCCGTCAGTGCGTAACACGCTAACATTTCATGAACACCAGAAATCCTTGCACCAGAACCCAGATTGAAACACAGAACGCTGCCAGCCCAGCGCTTTCGTTCCTTCTGTTCCTGACCACTCTATAAAGGGAAGCCGTTATCCTGGCTTCAACGGAACAGGTTCTCTTCGTCTACCTTTGTACTTTACATACATTCAACCATGACACACACTGGTGTGTCTGTCGCTTTGGCTCAGTGCTGTCTGTGAGTTCATCCATTCTATTGGACACATTTTAAATCTACCTGCTGCCCGCTGCACCTGCCAGCCTTGCCCTATGACCCTGGGGCCATTTTTAGCATCTTACCCACGTCAACGGGCTTGTGTTCTTGCCCTATTAGGCTCTCCCATTCCTGGTATAAGATGCCATTAGGCCCAGGGGCATCCTGAGATGGACAGCCATTTGCATCCTTCATCATGAGTTGTATAGGAAAGCAATTTCTCTGTGAAAAAGTAATTTTCTTATTATGCTTCTAAAGAAACACACACTGAGTGATTTAACTAGTGTTGACTGATGAAGAGCCTTCAGTGCTTCTCATGGCAGCCCATAACTCCTTCAGCACCGTGCTCCGTGTGCGATGTGGATGTGCCTGTTCTCATGAAGACAAACGGGACAACGTTCTTGTCTTTACGTGTCCTTCGCACTCAATTATTGAACCTTTTTCATTCTTCCCATTCTTTCCTTGGTCTGTAATATTTTGGTGACAACAATAGCCCTATTTTGTTTTATCTAATATATTTATTTTTAGACAATCAGTACAGAAATGGTTCACTGCTTGGCACTAGAAAAAGAAACCAGTAAGGCAGTGCCAGCCCTCAAGGTGCTCAAATGGGCCTCAGAAACTCTCTCTCGCCGTCAGTTGCTCTCAATTGCTCTAGTGGTGGGTTGTGGGGACACAGAAGAGGAAGCATTCTTGTTTCTGTCCGGGGAAGATTTAGAGAGAAATATGACACTTGCACAAATGACAGGTAGTAAATCCAGAGAGAGGCTCTGCTTAGCCAGACGTCCCAGTTTTCAGATGCTTTTCCTCTTTGCCTTGTCACTGCGTCCCCTGATGGCCTTGCCACTCTTGTCTTTTGCACCCTCCTTTTTTAGCTTCTAACGGGACATAACCATCACTTCTCTAACCCCACTTTCATGATTTCACTGCCGCAGAGCATAACGATTTATAAGAAATGAGGAATGGATTTGCCATAGGACCCAGCCATCCCTCTACTGGGCATCTACTCCAAAAAACCTGAAAACCTTAATTTGCAAAGATGTCTGTACCCCAGTGCTAATCGCAGTGCTGGTCACTGAGGCCAAGTCATAGAAACAACCAAAATGCCCTTTGATGGACGACTGGATAAAGAAGATGTGGTACATTTACACAATGGAATACTACTCAGCGATAAGAAAAGATAAAATACAGTCATTTGTGGCAACATGGATGGACCTAGAGATCATCCTATTAAGCAAAATAAGTCAGAATGAAAGAATCAGGAAACATATGACCTCACTTATAGGTGGAATATAAAACTGAAAGGAACAAAGAAACAAAAATTTATGGACACACTGGTCCATAAATGGTGATTACCTGAGGGTAAGGGGGAAGGTGGGTAGGAGAGTTGGGGGCGGGGTGGAGGTAGCGGGGAGTGGGAAGGGGGCACCAGATATACGGTGATGGAGGGAGAGCTGACTGGGTGCTGGGCACATAATGCAATACGTAGACGATGTGATGTAGAATTGTACACCTGGAAACTATGTAATTGTTACCAACCAATGTCACCCCAATAAATTTAACAATAATAAAAAAGCAGGAGGAGCCCAAGCTGTGCATTAGAAGCTGCTCTTGTGTTCTCTGCACACCAACCCCCTACAGAAGGACGGAAATACCTTGATTTATAACTAAACCTGCCTACCTGGGCCAGTCCATGCCAGGGGATTCTAGACTTGTCCTTCTCTATGCCAAGCAGGTAACACGTGGCCATCCAATTCTGAAGGAAGTGAGGTGCCTTAGTTTGCATTCCATAGAAGCAGACCCCAAGGAGCATTCCCGTGTGAGTGGCTCATGAAGGAAGTGCTTGCAGAGAAAACCGGTAGGTAGTGAAGGAGCAAGGATTGTAAGGAAACCCAGCCGAGTCTAAGAAACCCAGGGTTGTTCTGAGCCTGGGCAGGGAAGCTCTGGAGTGCAGTCTAGGCCGTAAGGAAGTTTAGATATTCTTGTCCCTCGTAGGCTGCCCAGGTAAGGGGGATAGACGTTCTTAATGCTCGGGCTTTTCTTGCTGTGGGGAAAAGGGGTACAAAGGCTGTGGACCGCCCTCCTGAGAATGGGGATTAGCTCCTGGGAGCATAAGAGCATTGAAGTGGGTGTCTGTACCCAAACGTGATGAAAGGGGTACAGATCCATTGAGGTGGAGCAACCTTATTGTATATTAAGAGAGTGGTACTCCGATGGGGTGACAGCATATTGTGACAAATAGCTGGTGCAAGGAAATAGGGAGTGCAGAAGGAGGTAACGTGATAACTGCCTGCTTGGCCACTGCGGGTGTTACACGCTGGGGTCTAAACAGGATCTAGTCCTTCCTGGAAGGCTGAGAACAAATCAGAGTGTCTCAGGGCACCATGAGTGACAGCCGTGATGTTGAATTCAGGTCAGAAAGTCCAGATTGAGGCCAGAGCCCCCTGAGTTGAGGTCGAGTCACTAGAAGAAGAAACCCAGCATTTTGAGGTGTGTGCTCAGGCCAGGCTTAGCCTTGAGCCGGTTGGAGCTGAGCCTACTGTCCTGGCAGCAGGGAACAGAGGAGAGGCTGCCGTGGTCACGACGCTTCACTCGGAGCACTTCTAGCTCAGGAAACAGGCAAGATCTGAAACGGAGAACCAAGGTGTCTCCTGGGAATCCACGGCACAGGCTCTTCAGGAAGGGTCTTCCCTGCACTGAAAAAAGTCTTCATGAGTGATTCCGGATCTTTATTGGCTACCTCTGATCACCTACCTGAAAACCTTCCGTCAAGTCTGACTTCATCTGCAGGAAGTCGAGCTTATCAGAGACGTTAGTCGGGGGAGCTGCAAACTGCCATGAGGGGAATGCGTAAACCTTCCCAGGCTCGGATGTAACTGTCAGTTGCCACCTGCGGGTCCCCAAGTCAGGAATTGAGCTCTCGGAGCTGTGATTTATCTGTATAGTGGGGACAAAGCAACCTCCTTTTAGGAGTGATTATTTGGGGAAAAGTAAGCTCAGATCTCTAAAAAAGAGACAATAAGCACGCATTCTTCATTGAAAATATCATTTCCTCCAATGAAAAGAGAAGGGGAAAAAGCAACAGGCAGACTTTTTAAGCTTCCTTGGGTTGTGATCAATAGAACGCACCATTTGCCAAAGGCGGACGGTCTGTTTTACATCCACAGGTGACAAACTGCAGAGCTCTGCAGGGTAAGGGAGGGTTCTGCGTGTCCACAAGTAATGTGACTCATGAGGACCAAGTCACACTTTGGGTTGGTGAGAGGCAGTACACAGCCAGACCCTCTCCTAACTAGAATAAAGCCCCTGAGGGATTTGATTTGTGGCTTAGTCTTTGGCAAAGAGTGTCATACATCTGTCCTATTTAGATGAGGAGCTGGAAGCTGGTTCTCCATGAAGCATCCCCAAAGCCCCCTGTCGTGTGCATCCCCCGTTTTCATGTCCCCAGCCCCCTCTGCCTGATGTGCTTGCCCAAGAGAGAGGACAATCGTTAATCAGTGTACCTGCTTCTTAACTTGTAATATACAAATGTATCTCTAATTTAATATGTAAGTTATATCAGGAAACGTTATTTCTGTGACTGAAAATGCAATGAAATGCATAGATTTACTATCAGCAGAGCATGGTTCTTGCTTTCCTAGTGCAATCAACAATGTACCTTCCTGGCAGCTGTGCAAATAACACACCTCCCTGAGTCTCAGACGACCTTTTGCACACATGCAGAGAAATCACTCACTTGGTTTTTCCACTGAGTGCAGTGTGTAATAACAAGGCATGCTAGGTAGACTCTACTTGCTCTGGGACCCCAGATAGATGATACTTCTGCTTCAATGAGGAATGAAGCAGAATGTGGAGTGGCTGTGACCCTATGTGTTGATTTATTTTGAGAGCTTAGGAAATATCAGGTAATATTGCAAAAGGTGGGTGGATGTGATGGAGCCTCTGCCCTCAGAAAGCTTATGTTCTAAAGTAGATACTACAAGGTACAAAGTCAAAGGTATTTAAGAAGGGGACACTTAGAACATATTAAAGTTCAGAGGTACAAGAATTGACCCCAGCTAGCGGGAATCAATGGAAGTCTCTGTGGCGGTGACAGTGAGGTAAGCACACAGAATTTGTGTGTGCCATTCTGGGAAAGGAGGACGAGACTATTTAAGGTGGACAAATTTCTATTAACAAAGGCAAGGATTATGCCAGTAAATGTAATGTACAAGAGACAGAATGATTATGTAGTTCTTAATTGAAAACAAGGTTGGGATCACGTTGTAGAGGCCTTAGATTCTAAAGTATGGAGTGTGATCTTTAGTTACAGGTGATTGGCAGTTAGAGAGTGACCATGAAAACTGCCTCATTCACTGAGAAGATGAATCTGCTCATATCAGTGCATAGAAATACTGGAACAGTTAGGAAAAGAAGTGAGAGCTGGCCAGATCATTGAAGACAATTCTTCACTCATATTCATGTTCAAGACTGATTAACTTGGGAAACCCCTCAGTGTAATTGAAAAAAACGAAATCTGAAGCCGGTGGAAGGGTTACTGGGTGAGAGTCAGGCTGAACGTGTCAGTACTGAAACCTGCCACAGGTGTGCTGTTGCATCTGGAAAAAATAAGGTCACTGTGTGGAATGTCACCTGCTGCCACCGGCTGGATTAGGAGCCAACAAAGAGGGATTATTTAATTTGGAAGAGTAATCTTGGAAATTTCAGATCAGTCGTATCTCCCTCATGAGAAGAGCAGATTTAAATCTGGAATTAAAATGTTTCTTACATGTTTAAAATATATATTTACTTGCTAAGTCTGTGTATGGGGGATGTAAGAGATACCAACAGGAATTTTATTTGGGTTGATATGTTGAGGCTCTTTTGACCTGGAAAATATTTTTGACTCAGCCATTTAAAAATGTGTGACATCAAAATCTAAAATGATTGTTTTAATTTCCAAGCAACGTACACATTGGACATCCCTGAACCTCACTATGTCTAGGGCACTGGATGATCTTTAGAGCCTCAGTCCTTGACAACAGGGATGCTCATACCCATCTTGTCTTCCTCACTAATTGTTGTGAAGTGAAAAGGGAATTTATGAGAACTCGCTCCATGCGCTATGCTGTTATGTAAAATTTCCTTTGTTTTCAGTTATTTATTGGGCAGAGTCATTATATCAATAAATGAGCATCTGTGCAGGAGGGAGATGGTGAATGGGATGCATTCAATGAAGGAGTTCCTTACGGGGCACCTGCTCTTTTTCCTGAGCCTCCTGGGCCTGGATGAGCCTGTTGGTTCGTCAAGAGCAGGAAGGAATCGTGCTCACTTCACCAGGGCAGGCTTCAGTGACGATACATGAGACCCCACACATACTAATAATACCTGATTTGCCAGGTATGGCTCCTTTTGAGAATCAGAAAAAAGCATCCCTATTGTGGGCAGGCTCAGCCGGGAGTTAGGGTGCCCTGATAGGTAGGCACACATAGACTGGATTTTAACCCCACTTGTATCTTTGGTCTGAGAACCATGTGCAAGATGACCCACAAAGCTGTGAAATTTCTTCCCATCACTCTCCTTGAGGGTAGACACATAGGGCACTTGCCACACACTGCCACCTTGTACCATTAGCTATCTTCCCATGGGTGTCTGCTCTCCACACTTGGCAGAGGGCTCTGCACCTACTGGAGGCTCAGTGCCTGTTTATTGTCAATACTCAGTACCGGTAAGTGCTCGATGTGGTTTCCTGTGGGGCCTGTGTTTTTATTGACATAGTAAGAAAGGATATTGTAAAAGCTCCCTTAAGCTACCCACTCCTACTCCTTTTTCTCTCCATCAACATTGAGGACAATTTGTGCCAAAATGCTGTTCCGTTTTGGCAGCTAGACTCATTGCACACGCTGCTCATTTTGATGAAATGGCTCTAGGAGGTTACGCAGGTGAAGCTGCCATTAGCAGATCGTGAGCAGATCATGAGCAGTATCTGGCTAGATCACGGGGAAGCCAGAAGGAAGAGTCCTGGCTTCTGGTATGGCCAGAATTTTTGAGTGCATCTAGAAATAACCTTAAAGCGGAGACCCTTTTTCTGTGTTTCAGCCCCTGACAATTGAACCAGAGCAAAAGCAGGTGTAGCATTCTATGTAGAGCGAGAGGAAGTGACTTGAAGATAGGCAAGAGACAAAGCAGTGGCCTGACCAGTCTATTGTTGGCCTAAAGAAAGCCTGTTGGGTGAGGATTTGTGTTTTTTTTTTGTTTGTTTACGCACCCTGACACCTGCCCAATGGATTGCTAAGCTGACTGGCAGAATCATCTAGAGTCTCAAACCCAGTGCCTAGGAACCTAGAAAAGAAGTTTTCATTCATGTTTATTCTATGAAAGCAAAAATAATCTAGTAATTCCCATTTGGGGGGGGTGTGTGTTCAAATTTAGTCACAGGCTTTTAAAATTATTTGTCTTTAACGCTGAATTGATCTAAAAGGGTAGATTCTGTACTGTTCACTTAAAGAATGAGCCAACTGAGTCTTTAAAATCTGTCTTGATTTAAACCCATGTCTGTGTGATCCAAATACGATTTTCACTACAAAGGCACTTTTTCTGCCTATGTTAGATCACTGGTTTAATTGAATCTGCTCCAAATTTCTTATTCTGTTAGAAACTTTGAGAAAGACAGAGAATTTTACATATTCCAAATTCAATTTTGCATAGGTATTGATGAGATAACAATTGCTAAACATCCTAGAATACATAGATAGCTCCACCCAGCAAAGAATTAATTACCTGGTTCAAAATTCACACAGTGCTGAGTTTGAGAAACTCTGGTATACAGCATGTCTTCAAATCATTAAGAAGATGGTAATCAGTGTAGTAGTTAGTCAATTCACAGAGGAAAAACCAAAAATGACCAATATGCATATGAAAAGAGGCTCAAACTCACCAGTAGGTAGGCAAATGCAAATTATTACACATTTATCTTGTCAAAAACAAACACCACCAAATAAACAATTGGATTTTATAACATTATGTGTATTAGTTTTCTATTACTATAATGTCTTTTCAGTGCAAATTCTCCCATATGTGTTGCAGTATCTTTTAATTGGTTTTCCTGTCTGAGGTCCTACCCTGCTTCTGTCCCATCGTCTTCATGGTTTGGCCAGTGTGAAATACCTCAAAATCTTCCCATGTCTTTAGGAGAAAGTTGGTACTTTTTCCACAACCTTCACCATAACACCACTTACATTTTATTTTTCTAGCCATACTTACCCAATAGTATGTAACATTTTGTCTGTAAGCATTTCTAAATGCTCTTCCTCTAAACCTGCATTATTTTTAATTTTTTTCTCCATGCTCTCTATGTTCTACCCGACTTACAATCAGCCATACAGAAAAAACCCTTTTGTTGGGTAGCTTTACTTGCTGTTATTTAGCAAAAGGCCCTCCCAAAAGCAGGTTGAATAATGATGCAGTGGGAAGGCTAGATGTGTTTGGGACGAGGAATAGCCAAAGAGATTTGACTTTACAAATATGTCTGGTGGGAAGCAGAGATAAAAATCCCTTTGCAACACCACTCACGTGGAACATTTAAAGTAGTCCTGCCAAAACACTACGTACATATTGATGAGAGTTGATGAGATCCCAAATCAGCCAAGCTGGCAGGTGTGACAGGCAGATGATCCCTTTAGCTTCCCGTGACCAAGCCCTACAGCTCACTTTGGGGGATTCAAAATACAGTTATGGCCACTGTTAACACAGAGAAGAGCATAAATAGACTAGAAAGAAGAACTTGAGACATCATCGTATACTAAATGCAGTCTAGTTCCTAAGAGCCTGTACCCCTGCATTCTGGTCCTGTACCACCGCAGAGCACCTATTTAGTTCGCCTCAGCTTCTTTGTTAACTAACAATAGGATTAATAACATTTCTCAGATCAGGTTACTGTGAGGATTAATTTAGGTAATAGTAATTTAACTTGGCCTATCAATGATCACAAATTATATTTATCTCTCTCTCTCTATTACACTTTTATGGAACTTTGTATTGTCCTGGCATCTAATTAAGGCAGGCATGTAATGCACGACTATTAGAAGCATAAACATCCCCTTTCTCTCATTCTTTGCTCACTATCCTTTGACACATCCAAGGGCTGTCTGGAAAGTACCCAGCCATGTACTATGAAAAATAGAGGCATTTATGGCTGGATTTTTTTTTTTTTTCGGACAGACCTCGTATTTCAGAAGGCAACTGGCATCTCATCTATGAAATTTTTCTTATCTTCCCAGTGTAATTTACTAGTTTCCCTTTTGCGTGTTCATGTAACCCCATACCTAATTATGTCAGTCTCCACCTCATACAACGTATATAAGTCACTTGAAATCAGGGCCTATGTCTTATTTTGTTTTTTTATTTCTATCATATATTATAGCACTTGGCATATAGTGTTTAGTAAATGTGTCTTGAATAAATGAATGGTGAACAATGAATTAGTGAGTCAATAATTAGATAACAATGCTTTTAGTGAAAAGACCCATGCATTCCTAAACAAAAGAACATTTTATATGCTACCATTAGAGTGGCAGCTGTCCACAGCAGGGTCTTGAGTGGTCTCTCTAATGAGCTTTCTGACTGCCTACAGCCCTGTAGCTCTCACTACCAAGGCCACAGACCACATCTCATAATTCACAGGAATTGCCTATCCCAAGTTCACACCAATCCAGCTTCCAGAAAACTGGAAAGGAGGAAAGTTAGAGTCACAGATTAACAGAACATCAAGATGGCATTTATTCTTGCCCTATCCAGATTTGGATCTTAATTTCAGCTAAGGCATTTGGAACCTTGACTTAAATTTTGTGACTAAGCTCTCACAATATATCTCAGGGTAGTAGATGCTGGGGAGGACAGTTCAGATCTCCCTGCAAGATAGAGGACTTATTTTTCCAGCTTCTAGGAGTACTGCTAGCAGCCTTGTCCAAAGTCATGCCCCATTCCCAGGGAGCTTATATCCAATATTGGCCGAGGCAGGGGTATAATGGCCTGGACACTGCACCCCAACTTGGAACACCTCAGAACAACCCTCCCAGCTTTGGCTCTCCCTCAATGTCAGTTGAAGCCTTTGTTAACACTGCGTCACAGCCCAGCTTCTCCCTTCACCCAATCCTGCCTCTTTTCCTTCCTTTGTCTGATGTTATCCCCCAAGAGGATTGTCTTGTAAATTATCATGTGATAATCATCATCTCAGAGTCTGCTTCCCTGGGAACATATCCTGTGATAACTGGTTTCAGGAATGTTCTGGAAAAGAAGATGCCACGAAGAGATTTGGGATTCAGGTCTCTGGTCTCCCAGCTGGCAAGGAGAACACACCTAGTCCATAGATAGGTTGAAACTTTCATCCTTGGTGAACTGGGATGCAATTGCAGTGCTAAGAAGTACACTAGCAGTGGCTATGTCTAAGATATTTGCAAAATGTGGAGGCAAATGCTATACACTGTATACTGTATAGTATGTACGGACTATCAGGGCAGTGAAATTGGGTGGCTGTTGCTAAATATAATTTATCCTTAGGAAAAAAATTAGAAAAGGCTGAGTGTGATTAATTAAAAGCAATTAAAAGCTTAATGTGGAATGAAGAGGGTTCCACAATAGCTTTGGCCAAGTCAGGCCTTAAACAGGCAGTAGAGTTCTAAAAATTATTAAAATTTCAACCTAGGCAGTCTGCTATGAAAAAAAAAAAATCTTGCTCTTTTTGGGAAAGAATGAACGCTGACATGTGAGATGTGGGCATCTGTGTTGATGGACCCCCAAATCCTAAATACCTAGATTCCTAAGACCCCTCTGGTCCTGATGAAGTGGCTCACGCTTCCCTTTTAAGGGATAGTACTCCCTTCTTGCTTGAAGACGATGCAGGGTTCTCTGTGCTTGAGGACAACATCTGAGTCCTTCCTAGGATCTGCCCTGGCCTTTCCTCTAGGCCATGAGTTCCGACCAGGATTAAGTGAGAACAGAACCTAGCTGGAGTCATGCTGGGCCTGAGCATGGAGTCAAGAGACCGTGTGTCAAAGCAGTTACAGAAGTGAACCCATACTTTCTGGTAAGAGCTGTATGTGTACATGCAAGGGCCTGGACTATGAGTGCGCCTCATCAAAGGGGCAAACATGGCAAAAATGTTTATATGGCGCTGTGTGTTCAATGGGTACAATGTGTTGATCTATGAACCAAGATATGGTGATACACTGCTCAGTAGCACTCCTAATGATCCCCTTGGGGGAGTTTGTACTTCCTGTACCCGAAGTTCTGAATTTTGCGGGTTTAGATGTGTTAGGTGCCAAAGGAGAAACGTTTCCAATCAGAGAGATATAGTAAGATTTCCACTGAACTACAAGCTGTGAGTACCAGCTGGGCACTTCAAGTTCCTCTTGCCAAGGGAAGAACAAGAAAAAAGAATTTCCATCTTGGGAATTATAATTCACAGTGACCACCAGGAGGAGAAAGGGATGCTGACATAATGGGATTGGGAAGAATATATTTGGTACCCAAATATGCACTCCCTTGGGGACCTTTGCTGTACGTTTGCCCTATTTTTATGGCAAATGCATAAGTGCAGCAGTCTTTCTTGGCCTAAGAAGGCTGTTGTGACCAGGGACTTAGGTCTTTCAAGCCAGCGGATATGGATCATGCCACAAGGGAAACCACTGAAACAAGCAGAAGTGATAGTTGAGAATGAAGGGAATCCAGAACGGATGACAAAGGAGGGCGACAGCATCAGTTGTGACTACAAGATTAGCTGCTGCTTCAAGGACTATATATTTTTCCTGTTAACTTTCCTTTTCCAAGTTCCCCATAAAAAGAGAGGCCCACTGAGATTCTTCAGTAGCTTCTTCCAGAATTGAGAGACTGAGATTTGAGTGCTGCAGAGAGTGGATGATAGTGGACACTCAGATTGTCTTCCAGAAATGACTACATGGTCATTTGCAGACTGACAGTGCTAAGGAAACAGGAAACAACCCCCTAAGTTGTAATCATCACAACACAAGGTATAATTTTGGAAATTGGTGCATAGAAAGGTGTTGACAGTTACAACCAGGAAACTGATGGTCAAAATGGAATGACAACAAAGAAGAGTTATCAGAAGTAAGGCTCTTTAGCCAGGATTTGGTCCCTGCAGAAAATCACATGGCTGACAGATCCAGCCAAAAAAAAGGGCATTATCCACGTTCTTTAATTATAGCATCTGTTCCCCCATCTCTTTTGCAATCAAGCCCTGAAGAAAAAGTTCCCTGCTCACGTCACCATGCTCACCTTCCTAGGTAGACACAGATGAGACATTATGAAGATAGTGTAATTTCATGGAGTTAAATTTGACTTCCAAATGCAAATTTAATGTGACAAATTAAAAAGTAAAGTTTCTCTATTTGGACTTCATAAAGGTGTAATCTTCATGCCAGATCTATAGCATCTAGAAAGTGCCTGGTATGTAGTAGGATCTGAACAGTTAGAGTGGCATTTGTATCCCTTCCTAAAGTTATGCTGTCTATAAGAAACCCACTTTAAACATAATGGTATAAACATTATAGATTAAAAGTAAGAGGATGGAAAAGATATACCAGGCATACATTAATAATAAAGCTGAAATAGCTATATTAATATCAGACAATGTCAACTTCAGAGCTTAGAATATTAACAGAAATAAAATAGTATATTACATACGGAAAAAAATCAACTACCAGAAAGACATAACATTTCTAAATGTGTATGCACCTTATAAGAGTACTTCACAATACATGAAGCAAAAGCTGATAGAACTGACAGACAAACATGGACAAATATTACTCACAATTAGAGTTGGTGATGTCTACCCTACTTTCTAGATGATCAATAGAACAAGTGGAGAGAAAGTCAATGAGGAGCTAAAAGGCACTCAATTAACAATCTTCTATCTAATTTATAGAACACTCTACCCAACAAGAGTAGAGTACACATTTTTTTCAAGGTCAAATTGAACACTTAACCAAGAATTACCATACTCATATCTTGTATCATGAAAACATCTTTAAAAAATTGAAGAATTGATGTCTTATAAATTTTGTCCTCCAACTTTAATGGAAACAACCACTAAATAAATAACAGAAAGTTAAATGAAAATATCTTACTATTTGGAAACTATAGACATACTTCTAAGTAATCTAAAGACCAAAGAGGAAATCTCAAGAAAAATCAGAAAAAATTTTGATGGGACAAAAATGAAACTATCAAATAGCAAAATTTGTGAGGTACAACTAAAGCAGTAACTTAGATGGAAATTAATAGTGTTAAAATGTTTTAGTTTACTAGGGTTACCATAGCAAAGTTTCACAAAGCAAGTGGCTTAAACAATAGAAATTTATTGTCTCACAGTTCTGAAGGCTAGAAGTATAAAACCATGGTATTGGCAAGTTTGGTTCTTTCTTAAGGCTGTGAGGGCAAGATCTGTTCTAGGCTTCTCTCCTTAGCTTGTAGATGGACATCTTTGGGTTTATATGGTGTTCTTCCTTTATGCACATATGTGTTCAAATTTCCCCTTCTTATAAGGACACTATCATATTGGATTAGGGACCCACCATACTTCAGAATAATCTCATCCTAATGTAACTAATTACAACTATAAAGACCTTATTTCTAAATTAGGTCATATTCTAAGGTAATGGAGATTAGAACTCTGATATATAAATATTGGGGGTATAATTCTATCTATGACAGATCATATCATAAAAGAAAATTTCAAATCAGCAGCCTAAATCTCTACCTTAAGAAATTAGAAACAGGGAGACATATTCAAGATGGCAGCATGAGAGGAGCTCTTGAAATTTCTGGAAAGAACAAGAAATTGAACAACCATAACCCAACCAGAGAATCCCTAAGCAACACACATTGTCAACAGAGAGACCCACTCATCGCAAGAAAATACCGAAAGCCAGAGAAAGGGAGGTCAATGAGAAAGAAGGGAAGGGAGCAGTGCAGAGACATGCTATGGAGTGCAACCCAGAGACAAACCTGGTGACCAACCCAGAAACTGACCCAGAGACCAGCAGAGAAGAGACTGACTGAGGTGGGAGCGTGGGAGTGTGGGTTGAGGAGCAGAGTGACTCTGGGCGGGTTGGAGGCTGAGAACAAACAAAGGCAGAGGCACAGGGCAGCTGGAATGTATGGTGGATGGCAGGAGTGTGGCTGGCTGTGGTGAGACACCATGGCAGGAACGTGAAGGCAGCAACCATAGCGTGGTGAGGGTGGCTATAGCGTGGCGCAGGCCAGAGTGAGGCACCTGTAGCAGTCAGAGATTGGTGTGGGTGACTGGAGTGAGGGTCCAGCTGCCAGAGCGTGGGTTGGGAGGCTGGAGCTGGGGGCCCATGGAGTATAAGGCCAGTGACTGGAGCAGGAGGCAGATATTCCAGTGGCTAGAGTGCCGGCAATGGGATTGTGCTGGTGGCTGAAGTGCAGAGTGGCTCTTGATGAGGTAAAGCCCCAGCTGGAGCATTGCATGGCCTAGTACATAGAACCTGGCTGCTTACCCTTGCTCTCTCCCAAAGTTCAACCCCCAGCTTTGCCCAGAGACTACATTCAGTGAGCTGCTGCTGAGAAGCTGCCATTATTCTGTGACACAAACAGACTTGTGCCTTTCCCAACAAACTCTGCCCCACCTTTCCCGTTGAAGCCGGCAGAGGGATCCAGGAAAACTGTGAAGCATAGATGTGGCAGCTTCTGACTGCAGTGAGATCTCAGAGGCATAGAATACCATTACCCACCATATCTTTCCAAAGAGGAGGTGCACAGAGACCAAGGTGGCTGAAAAAGAGAAGCTCCACTGTGCAAAAACTAAATAACTAAGATAAAATATTGTAAGATGCTGCAGCGACACCAACTGGGAAGCTAAAGAAAGACCTCTTCACATCTACCAGGAGAAGAGTCCTCAAGCCCAGGAAGAGAAACACTCCAATAGCAATGAGTACCCTAGTGAACAAAGGTGCTGAGAAAGAAAACAAAAAATCTCCAGAAAAGGAACTTGAAGATATGGAAATATATGAGCTAAATGACACAAAATTTAAAACTACAATTATGAAAACACTCAAAGAGATTTAAAAAAAAATTGTGGAGTACACAGAGGGAGCTAAGTGATCTAAGAAAGAAAATTTATGAACAAAAGGAATACTTTAACAAAAAAATTGAAACTATGAAAAGGAACCAAATAAAAATTCTGGAGATAAACAACACAATAAAATAAATGAAAAATGAAATAGCTAGTGTAGAAAGCAGAGCTGACCAAATGAAGAAAAGAATTACTGAAATCGGAGACAGAAAATTGGAAATGTCACAGAAGGAAGAGAGGGACCTGAGAGTTAAAAGAAATGAAAGAACTCTACGAGAACTATCTGACTCCATTAAAAAGAGTAAGATAAGAATAATAGGTATTCCAGAGGGAGTAGAGGATTGATGGGCACAGATAATTTGCTCAGACAAATAGCAGATGAAAACTGCCCCAATCTATGGAAAGAACTAGGACCTCAAATTCAAGAAAGACACAGGACCCCTAGCTTATTGAATCCTAGCAGACCGTCTCCAAGGCACATTATACTGAACTTGTCAAGGCCAAAGATGAAGAAAGAATATTCAAGGCAGCCAGGAAAAAGAACACCATAACCTCAGAAAGAAAAGTCCAGTAGACTATCAACAGAGTTCTCAACAGACTAGAGTTATAAGCCAGGAATCAAGGATTCAAAATATTGAAGAAGAGAAATTACCAGCTAAGAATCATTTACCCAGCAAAGTTATCCTTTAGATATGAAGGAAGAATAAAGACCTTTACAGACATACAGAAACTGAAGGAATTCTCAAGCACAAGGCCAACATTTCAAGAAACACCAAAGGAGGCAATGAGACCTGAAACGAAAATAAAAATAAATAGGAATAAACTGGGACAACAAAAACATAAAAGAGGAAGAAGTAAAGGTTTAAACTTCCAAAGAAAATGAAGATAAGAGGCATCCTTAAGAAAATGAACCACTGCATATATGGAAATTTCCTCAACATAAAGTTCATGGTACACACTCAAAAAGAATTCAGAACCAGGACACATAAAGAAAAAAAAAAGAGAGAGAGAGAGAAAGAGAGAGAGAGAGAGAGAGAGAAAACACCATCAAACTAAAATAATTAACAGAAATGAAAAAACAAAGAAGCAATAAAAAAAAGAAGAGCTAACAGAAAAGAAATGATAAAATGATTATAGGAAATTCTCATATATCAATCATCACCATAAATGTAAATGGACTAAACTCACCAATAAAAATACACAGAGTATTAAACTGGATTAAAAAACAAAACCCAACCTATGCTGCCTCCAAGAGACACCTCACCCACAAGGACAAATACACACTCAAAGCAAAAGGGTGGAAGAACAATACTTCAAGCAAATGCCACCCAGAGAAAAAGCAGGTGTATCCATCCATACTTATATCTAATGAAAGAGACTTCAGGATCAAAAACATAATAAGAGACAAAAATGAACATTTTATAATGATAAAAGGGAACAATACAACAAGAAGATATTACACATTAATATATATGCCCCCAACCAGGAAGCACCATAATTTACAAAACAATTGTAGTAAGGGACCTAAACATCCTCTTGATAGCCATGGACAGATCATCCATACAGAAAATAAATGAAGAAATATCAGCTTTAAATGATACATTACAGCAATTGAACATAAAAGACATTTACAGGATACTTCATCCTATAACACATGACTATACATTCTTTTCTGGTGCACGTGGAACATTCTCAAGAATAAACCACATGATGGGACACAAAGCCTCAGCAAATTTAAGAAGACTTGAAATCATACCAACTATATTCTCTGACCACAAATCTTGAAATTAGAGATCATCTACAAAAAGAAAGCAGGAAAAACCACATATACATGGAGATTAAACAACATATTATTTAAAAATGATTGAATCATAAAAGAAATAGAGCAGGGGTGGCCAACAAGTCGACCGCGGTCGACCGGTCGATTGCGAGGCCAATTTTGGTCGATCGTCGATCGCTCGCAATGTCTGGGGTGGAATTAATTCCATGTACCATGGACTTTGAAGCGATTGTAGAAGACAAAACTTTTTAGCAATAGTTTAATGCATTCTGGGAATTTGCCAAGGTCATAAATTCCTAGAATTCTGACAGCCTGACACTGTGATCTCCGCCCACCCAGACAATACATTTTGACTTATGTGTTACACTTGTCACCGGACGCAACGTGTGAACGCAGCAGTTACGACTTGACTCATCGAAGAACACAGTCAGTTAGCTTGAATATTTGAAGGTAGTGTCATATGGTAGCTTCTTTTCTTTTGTATTAACAGTATTATTATCAATCAATATTATTTATTCTCGGTGACCACGTTGAGTTTCAATTTTTCTTCTGTTCAAAATGTAAGTACCTTTTCTTTGTTTTAAATTAAATTGCTTTTCTTACCTATCTATTTACTTGATAAGTGAGCATTCTCGGCAACAGATCTCTAAACTGTGGCCATTACACTGAGAGAAAAACAAGGGACAGTATTACAAATAATATTAGGAATAACAATAATTCTATTTAAATTAAGAAGTCAGTATTGTAAACCGTAATAAATATATTGTAGCTTTAACATACTTCTTGTAAATTTGAATATATCTATATTAGATTTTAATATACTTGTATTGTTGCCCCCGATCGTAATATGCAGTATTGTTATTATTTCTCTCAATGTAACGGAGATAAGTGCTGCAGTTCATGAGTTTTTGAATTTTCTAGGAAAATATTTAATTCAATATTTATTCTTTAAATTGTCATATTTCTTTGCATTCTAGTATACCCATGAACATGAGTAGTAAACCAAAAAATCGAAAACTTATCACTTCAATGAAGAATGGGAACTCGATTACTTTTTTACAATGGTGAATGATAAATGTTGTTGTTGAATATGCCTTACCTCGGTAGCCATTGCTAAAAAGGGTAATCTGGAGAGACATTTTTTAGCTTCACATAACAAGTATCAAACAGATTATCCACCAAATTCTGAACTGAGAAAACATAAAGTTAGGGATCTTAAAACTCAATTAACAAATCAGCAAAGCGTTTTTAAAAAACCAAGGTTGAAGTCACAAGCAGTAACTACTGCATCATTCAAAGTAAGCTATCTCTTAGCAAAACAATGTAAGCCATTTTCCAATGGTGAATTTGTAAAGGAAATTTTTTTGGAAATGTCAGATTCACTTTTTAACGATTTTAAGAACAAGAGTGAAATGGTTGCTGCAATTCAAGATCTACAATTGTCTCGAAACACAGTGATGCGATGAATTGAAAGGATGAGTGGGAATGTAAAAGAGCAGTTATATAATGATATTAATAGATGTTCTTGTTTTTTCCTTCAGTGTGATGAATCGACAGATATAAGTGATACAGCACAATTACTTGTTTTCGTTCGTATGGTTTTTAAGGATTTTA
>PVKE010003243.1:0-74026 GCA_004027555.1 Craseonycteris thonglongyai
ACACCTGGTACACAAAGCCTATAAGCCCATTAAAAGACTTTCCTCTGTTGCCCTCAAGGAAAATACAAATTAAAACTGGAACGAATTGCCTAAAATTTATCGTATTGTCCAGCGTATAAGACGACCGGGCGTATAAGACGACCCCCTAATTTTACAGTTAAAACATAGGTTTAGGCCTATATTCGCTGTATAAGACTACAGCCTCGGAAGTGGGGGGTAGTCTTATACAGCGAATATGGGCCTAAACCTATGTTTTAACTGTAAAATTAGGGGGTCGTCTTATACGCCGGAAAATACGGTAAAAGATTAAGTTCTAGTAAAAGATCAGAGCAACTGGAACTCATGCATTGCTGGTAAGAGTAAAATGGTATATCCACTATGAAAAGCAGTTTAACAGTTTCTATACTAATAAAATTTAACTATATTTGCCATATGATTTAGAAATTCTAACTCTAGTTATTTACCCAAGAAAAATGAAAGCATACGTTAAAAAAAAACCATTTTACAAGAATGTTCATAGTGACTTTATTCATAATTGCCCCAAATTAAAAATAATACAAATGCTCATTATATAAACCAATTTTGGTATAACCATACAATAAAACAAAAAGGAGTAAAAAGGAACAAATCATGGATATTTGTATCAATGTGGATGAATCAAAAATAATGCTGAATGAAAGAAGCCAGATACAAAATAGTACATTGTGTGTGATTCAATTTTTATGACTGGGAAACTTTACAGGTTAAATGACTCAGGTTCTAGAAAAGATAAAGTTTTAAGGAAAAGAAAGGGATGGAGGGGGAACTCGTAGATTAAAAGAAACTGTTTTGTCCAAAAGAAAATGACTTCCAACATATATAACCCATAACATTTTTGTATTTAGAATATACAAAGAACTCCTACATATCAATAACAATAGGATGGAAAAATCAGAAAAAAGGACTGAACTTGGTAAGGCAATTCACAAGAAATAAGCAATATGCATATGAAAAGATGCACCACCTTATTATATATAGCACCATACCCTCTGGATAGGCTAAAACTAAAGTGATTATTAAGTTATCAATCGCTGAAGATATGGAACAACAAAACTCTCAAACACTGCTGGATACAATGTAAAGTGGTATAACTTTGGAAAATAGTGTTCAGTGTATCACATTGCTGTGTATAGTGACCAGTTTTAAAGGCTTAAAAAACAAATCTAGAGGAAGCTGGGATGGCTCAGCAGGTTAAGCGCTCGCTTTGCAGCCCCGGAGCCCGAGGATCGAATCCCAGGCCAGGCCCATGTGGACCCATATGCTGAACTGGGGTGCGCCCCCAGTTCAGTTCTTGCCGGGGCCTATGTGGGAGCCCCCAGCCCAGTTCCTGCCCTGCATAGCCGCGTGCCCACCTGTGGAGTGAAACTATATGGAAAACTAATGCTGTCAACTATGGAGACTGCTCTGGACCCTCCCCCTTCTCTCTGTCTCTCCCTGTCTGTCTCGCTCTTTCTGTCAAAAAACAATACAAATAAATCTTAAAAAAAAAAAAAAAAAAAATCCAGACTGGTGTTGGTGTTTGTAGATAAACTCCATTACAATAATATAGTTAACCCTTGAACAACACAGGTTCACTCATATATGTTCTTTTTTCAATAAATGCTATAAATGCATTTTCTCTTCTTTATAATTTTCTTAATACTTGTTCTGCTCTAAATTTTACCTTTATTGGGGTGACATTGGCTGGTAAAAATGACATAGGTTCCAGGTGTACAATTCTACATGACATTATCTATGTATTACATTGTGTGCTCAGCACCCAGAGTCAGTTCTCTTTCTATTACCATATATTTGATGCCTCCTTGCTCCTCTTCTACCCTCTTTAGATTTTAAGAATACAGTATATAACACATATAACATACAAAATATATGTTGACTGACTGTTTACATTATTTTACTAAGGCTTCCAGTCAAGAGCAGCCCATAAGTAGCAAGTTTTAGGGGAGTTAAAAGTTATACACAAATTTTCAACTGTGTAGGTGAGTCAGCTTCCCTAAACCCTGAGTTAAGGGTCACATAAATATTAATAGTTACTATTTAAGTAGTGTACTCTAAATTCCTCCTAGGTTCACTGATTGATGGTAGCGCACAAGGCAGACTGATTTACATGCTTTACTAATAAACTTGTATGATTTATATAAAAAATGAACTCAGTTAAAATTTATCATTTATGTATAATTAAGTTCTAAAGGGTCATTTAGATTTGTAAGGACTAAGATAATGCCTTAAACACCCAAGGGAAATAAGTGCATCAGATTTAACCATCCATATGAGTAAAATATAACTCTCAAATATAGTAGTTGAATCATTAAAAGAAAAAAATAGGCCAAATATGAATATGCTATAGTACATGATTTTGAGGTGTTAGTATAGTATTTCTATTATTTAAACACATGATGAATAAAAGACTTACCGGTATATACAATTTGGTTCTAAATTGATAATATCGACATTTCTATATGCTTTTGGCAGAATCATCAAATTTTTAAATGCTGCTATTGCCTATTACTTGGCAGGTTAAATAAATGTGATTGATTTTTTTTTTTTTACCTCTGTGAAGAGACGTGCATCATCAGAAAGCATATCATAATCCTGTGCACATTTCTTTGCAGAATTCTGTAAAAACTTTAGGAATTCAGTAACTTCTTCATTCACGTGTTTTTTCATATCCTGATTTTTAAAAAAGTAGACATGTTTTGGAAGAAGCTTGGTTAAAAACAATCATTTCTCAATCACTGTTCTAATTTGGACTTGACTAATCAAAAGTATCATATCCAAAGTAGAAATCACACAGAAAAAGTTAATAAAAATTATTATATAACAAACTTATAAAAAAATCCTCAAAAACTGAAAAGCAAATGACTAATACAACACATGCTTGAATTAATAAAC
Organism: Craseonycteris thonglongyai; assembly: GCA_004027555.1. Taxonomy (NCBI): domain Eukaryota; kingdom Metazoa; phylum Chordata; class Mammalia; order Chiroptera; family Craseonycteridae; genus Craseonycteris; species Craseonycteris thonglongyai. The sequence continues at coordinate 2,932 of PVKE010003243.1, forward strand.
TTATTTTATAAAATGCTCTTAATTAACATAAAAAAGAACAGCCAATGGAAAAATGAGCATACAAAATGAATAGGCAGATTTACAAAAGAAGCAATAGAAATGGCTTATAAACACACAGCATATGGAAAATGCTTACTTTCATTAGTAATCACTAAATTAACGTCAAACAAGAGATCACCATTTCTTTCATATTAAATTAGAGGCAAAAAAGGTAATGCCCAGTATTAGTGATAGACTAGCTTAAATTTTTTGCAGAAAAACTTATCCAATCAAAGAGCAAAGTGTAACTGCAGAGTAAAGCCTTAAAAACATGTATAGTTTTTGATATCACAGTTTTATTTTTAAGAAAACAATCATATATAAACACAGTTTACAACAATGATATTCAGCACATCATTTATAGTCAAGAATCTGAAAATGACTTAAAGTCAGAAAGAAAAACTTTAAATTGGTTGAATGATCTATGTAAAGATCTACTTCTAGTACCTACGATGAAAGGTAATGAAATATGCTAACAACTAGAGCAAAATGCCTGAAATGTAATAGAAACAAAATAAAAGCACTAATTTCTCTGTCACTTAAACAAATCCTTACATTTTCCATTTTTGTTAATATGATTGTACCTAAAAACATAATAGCAAATTTGAAATATTTCCTGATTAACTTTTAAGTATTTTTTACTGAATCTAAAGAACAGCATACATACCAAGTACTGCAAGTAGTCATTTTTATTTATTCCAACAGCTTTGGAATTTGCAGTAATTTTTGCATATTTTACCAACAAATCTACATAACTCCTCTGTTCTCTCTGTGAGAAACGAGAGAAACGAGGATATGGAACTCTTGGTTTTGGAAGAAGAACCATTCCAATTGTGGTTTTAACTTTTTCCTTTGCTTGAGTTGCTGAACTAACTGCCGGCTCATTTTCTACAGAACTTGCTGAGGCATTCAAATTTTCTCCTATACGTCTGGGGGAAAAAGAAAAATAAAACAATTTACAAATATGTGCTTTTCACATGAAGATTAGTATCGTGGAACTTCAAGATTCTTAATCACCAGGGAGAATATAACGTGATTAACACAGAAAATTCTGGCTTATTATCTAACTTGCCACCTGCATTTTGATGTTTAGTTATTCGATGTAAATTAAGCATTCTACAGGATAGAAACACATTACAAGTTTACCTTCAATTATCTGATGGAGAGGAAGAGGCATAATCCTTAGACAAGTTATTCAATTTGGAAGTGTACCGAAGAGGGGTAAACCACTCTTCCAACTAAATATTTTGTGTTTACATTTTATTACAATGAAAGTTGGCTTTTAATGCTTAAATTGTTCAGTAAGATGTATCAGTTAATATGGTGAACAAAAACCACAAAGATGGGGAAGCCAGGATGGCTCAGTGGGCTAAGCACTCACTTTGCAGCACCGGGGACCAGAGATTGAATCCCGGCCCCAGCCCGTGCGGAACCATATGCTGAACTGGGAGCTCCCCCAGTTCAGTTCTCTCTCTGTCTCTGTCTCTGTCTCTGTCTCTGTCTCTCTCTCTCTCTGTCAAAAATAAATAAATAAATAAAAATAAACAAACAAAAAACCACAAAGAGCAGGATATGATAAGATCATAAGCTTGAAGTTAACAAATTCACAAGATTCTTAAGCTTTCTGGTTTCCTCTACTTTATCTCAAGAATTAAAAAAAAAATTCCAACTTGTGTGCCCTATCTTATGGAAGCAATAATGCTATTAGAAATGTTCAACCCTCTATCACTTATGTAAAAGGCTGAATCCATGGAAATCTCTTTATATTTTGTACGAATGCAATAGAGAAATCTTGGCATACTTATAAGGAAATGCACTTGAGGAGAAAGTAGTGAGTGGACAGAGAACCTATTGCCATATTTGTTTATGAAACACTATCTCAAGTTAAAAAAATGTCTTATCTTGTTCACAGTCTGTCTTTATTCATGCTATGCATTGTAACCTACATTTTTAATAAGACTACACACACACACACACACACACACACACACACACACCAGTTTCTTGGCCTCTTCTACCACACTAACTATTCTTTACAATTTGGTTCCAAATTAAACAATAATTCAAGAGAAGGGAAATTAATGTAAAATATGGGTGTCTGTTGGTTCATTCTTCATTCCCCCATTCATTAACCTTTGTTGACTACCTACCATGTACCAGCCCTATACTGGGTACTGGAGATACAACCAACACTGAGCACAATACAATCTCTGCTCTCAAGGACCTTCAATCAAGTGGATCAGACAAATGAATGGGGAAGAAAGAAAAGTGAATATGTACATCGATACAATGTGACTATGGCGCTCTCACGTTTTCAAACTGAATATACTGAGTAGGTGACTTAGAGGAATCTGAAGGATATGAAAATCAGGGATTAAGAGGGAGAAACGAAGGGGTAAGCAATATTCAGAGCAGTAGTTCTCATTTGTGATAGTATTAATTCCTTCAGGGCATTTTGGAAGTCTGTGGGTACATCTGGATTGTCAAAAAAAGGGAAAGAGTTAAAGGCATTTCAAGGTGAGGAATACCACATGCTTGTAATGTACAAGGGTGTCCTGCACAGCTTTCAAAACTTCCTTCAGGCTTTCTGTTATATACAAATAAGTCTGGTCTGCTTTTACTTATATCCTAACATTTATATTTTATTCTCTTTAATTTTTCCTATGATTCCTTTATGGTATAGTTTATCTTCTCTTAAATCCAACCTTATTCACTTTAGCTGGTTCATCTGATTACTTCATATCTTCTAATGCAACACTATCTATGCATTTACATATTAAAAAACACACCAGAACATAAATTACTTCTCTATTTCACATTTATCTATCTAGGACAGTATTTTTAAATATTGTGTCTATGGCTATTATTGTGTATAAATTTCAATTCAGGCTAATAATATAAGAAATTTATATTTCTTATAAGTATTTGTTATGAGCAGTGGGAGGGTTTTGGCCTGATAACATTGAGAATTACCACTCTAGATCTGTGTCTGGATAAAGGATGAGTTAAGCCCCCTCCAAAACTAACATTAATTTGTTTTAAGTCAACTTTATAACACTAGACTACATTTGTTAAAAAATCCATGATTTGTAGAAAAAGACAGAGTCCCAAAATAAAGCAAAAATATTCAAGACCACTCTTTTAAAGCTAAGCTATGGATGGAAAACAATAAAGAGGTGGTTAGTGATTGGGAAAAGAATTACGGAAATTAAAAGAAGAATGCTTAAATTGGCTCTGAAAATACAGGTGAAAGAAGACATACTTAATGACTAAAGTTTCTCCAATAACTGTATAAAAATAAGCATATTTTAGGTTAACAAAATGAATATTAACTGCTGATCTTGGGAGAAATGTATTACAGCAAATTGATTTCTCACTAGAAAATGTCTTGAGAGCTATTCAAACCTAAGAGTATTGTGTCTGCAACTCTTAACAATACTGCTTCACAGCTGTCTCTCTGAATATGAGAACATGTCTGTCCTTGTGGCACAAACTGGCAAATTTAATTAAGCTTCTGCAGCAACAAGATGCTGACTCAGATATGCCAGAGCAGGAATGTCAAGAAATTCTAGCAGCTTAAATTGGCCACATTCAGCAAAGAATGAAATGGCAGCACATCAAGATCAAGATCATTTCCGTGTGCAGTGCTGTCAAAATCTTCATCAGGGTGCAAGCCAAAAGCATCTGACAGGGTTTCTCTACCCATATTTACAGCATTATATTTTATTTCAGCTGATGGTTTGAAGTTTTCCTCCTTCATTTTGTCAACTACCCAGTCTCCTTTTTTACTTAAAAGTTTCTATGGAAAAAAGGCAGAATTCAAAACTTCAAGTTTTCTATTTTTCAAGTCTACTGATTTGGGTAGCTTCTTTAAGTAGCATTTGGAGATGGTGCTTCTAGTAATCTCAAGTCTGCCTATATCTACTAAATTTGATTTACTCTTCTATATTAAACATGTTAAAATTTGATTAATATATTTTTTTAAAGCTACTTTCACCCTTGTTGGCTTAACTTTCAGTTACAGATATCTACAACCAGATACTTTTTTAAAAGGCACGTTTACCTTTTAATGGAGGGAGAAGGGTTGAACCTCACAAAACATACAAAATCACGGCTAATAAAATTTTTATATTCTTCCTAGTTTCTCATCAAGAAAACAGTTATAAATTAATACAAGTGTGAAAATCCATTCCTTACTATAACAAAACTTAGTAAAACTCAAAGTTAGCAAAAAAGACTAGAAACATGAACTCAATGCCTTGGTCTTTCATTTTTTTGACACTAAAAGGTAAACTCTACTAAATATTATTTTGTGCTACATAGAAATCTAAAGAAAAACAAGCACATTCTAAGAAGAAAAGATTTTAGGAGTTAGGTGAGCCCAACTACAAGCAAGATGTCCTCTCCCTTATTTAACCAACACTATAATAACCCATACCTGAGATATACTGAACAGAACTGGACTCAAAAAGAACAATTAAAATCATTAAGAAGCAGTGGCAGGACAAAGAAAATTAATATTTGAAATTTTTAGTCTGATAAAAAAAGATAGAGGCTGAGATAAAAGCTCTTAAAATAGTTTCTTTGAAAGGTAGTATGTTCACTAAATCCCAGGATACTAGAACTGGTAGGCATTCTTCGATTCAAACAAAGGCAATTCTTATTTAATTGACAATAATTTTTAAGAAATTAATTATCCCTGAGAAATATACATTGAATAGGAAAAATTGCTTTCAAAAATAACCAGAGAAGAAGCTGGGACGGCTCAGCAGGTTAAACACTTGCTTTGCAGTCCCGGAGCCCGAGGATCGAATCCCGGCCCTGGTACACATAGACTCACATGCTGAACTGGGGTGTGCCCTCAGTTCAGTTCTTGCCAGGGCCTATGAGGGAGGCTCCCGACCCATTTCCTGCTCTGTGCAGCCCCGTGCCCACCCATGGAGTGAAACTACCAGTATATGGAAATCTAATGCTGTCAACTATGGAGACTGCTCTCGGTCCTCCCCATTCGGTCTGTCTGTCAAAAAACAATAAAATAAATCTTAAAAAATAAAATAAAATAACCATAGATGCACATTCATAAGGGACCTACTGACTTAACCTTCTATAGCTGGTATTAGCAATATTATAATTATGCAACTTGGCAAAAAGAATGCTGCTTTTGGGGGATTCCAAGATAGTTCAGAAGGTTGTGCACTTGCCTCACAATCTCAAGGTCCTGGGCTTGTTTCCCAGCCTTGGCCCATGTAAACCCATAAGCTGAACTGTGGCATCAACTGGTATCCACTGGGATGGCATGGCGGTAAAGGTTCTCGCCGCTCATGCAGGAGGCCCCTGGTGAAGTTCCAGCCCGGCGAAAACCCACATCCACCTGTGTGGAATGAAACTATGTCACAACTAATGATGTGCAACTATGGAAAATGCCCTGGGACATCCCCCTTTTTCTCTCTCTCACCTCTCTTAAACAATAAATTAAAAAAAAAAAAATGTTGCTTCTGAAATTGCCTCTTTTAAAATATGTATTTTTGAAGTTGTCTCTTTAATACAACCTCTGCTTGAATTTGTGGACTTATCTATTCATTTAATGCAATCAAAGAAGCACTTGTTTAATGTTTTTAATGGCAATGTAGCAATATCTATCAAAAATAAAAAACACATACCTAGCCATCTCTTAGAGGAATTTATCCCAGTAGCTATTATCAGTACATGTATAAAAAGAATGTTCATGTTTGTAATAGTAAAGGAAGGGAAACAACCTAAATGTATATCAATGCAGTATATTGACTGATTTCACAACCACATCCTCAAAATGTTCATATTCAACAGCCTGGGTTGAGAGTGCAAAATCAGTATTTTTTAAAGGCTCCAAAGTCTGATGAGCCAGCATGGTAAGTGTGAAGATGAAGGTCATAAAAGAGACTAAGAAGTACCATAGTCACCACAAAACTAGGAGGAAAACTAGCAGAGTCAGATTATCTCCATAGTCCAGAACACAATCATAATCTTGAGAGGGGGCACTAGTAGACTAGTGAGGGTGGAAGCCAATTAGAGTGGAATGTTCAACGAAAGCAAGTCCAGTGGGATGTGCAGTGAAAAAAATTTTTTTTATCCTTTTAAAAAATCCATTCTCCCACCGTTTTTTGATTGGAGAGTTTAATCCATTTAAATAATTGATAGTGAAGGTCTTACTATTGCCATTTTGTTGTTTTCTGCATGTCTTAAAAGTTCTTTGTTCCTCATTTCCTCCCAATAAGCATATGTAAATCTTTAAAGAAGTCTAAGTACAAATGAACAAATAGGTAAGAAAGTAACTAGGAGGGAACCAGGAGTTCAGGGATTAAAGACAGAAAAAGCTGGAGCATGTTTAAATATTGTGAGTCCAGGGATTAAAGACAGAAAAAGCCTGAGCATGTTTAAATATAAGCATATCCTGGAGACTATTGTGGGTTTGTTCCAGACCACTGCAATAAAGCAAGAATTGCAACAAAGTACTGTATTTTTCCCTGTATAAGATGTACCCATGTATAAAACGACCCCTAGTTTTCTTTTTTCTCCTTTTTAAAAGGTTTTATTGTTTTTGACAGAGACAGAGAGGGGGAGGGCCCAGAGCAGTCTCCATAGTTGTACATCATCAGTTTTCAACATGGTTTCATTCCAAGTAGGTGTACGTGGGCATGGGCTGTGTAGGGTGGGAACTGGGCTAGGGGCCTCCTACATGGGAGGCATGACCCCTCCAGCCAGGGGCAAACTAGGGGGCAAGAACTGAGCTGGGGGCCTCCCGTATGGGACACACACCCCAGTTTACCATATGGGTCCCCATGGCTGGGGTCAGGATTTGATCCTCAGTCCCAGGGGATGCAAAGCCAGTGCCTAACCCGCTGAGCCATCCTGGCTTCCCCAACCCCTACTTTTCTAACCCAACATTAAGAAAACAATACATGGGTTACTCTTGGTGTATAAGATAACCATCTATTTTTGGTCTAACAATTTTAGACAAAAGTATAATCATATATGGAAAAATATTGTAAGTGGTCATCTTTTTGCATGTAGAGGGTCTTGCCTTCAATTTGTAAAAACACAACATCTGTGTACAATAAAAGGAGGTAGGTCTGCAGTGGTCAAGAGAGAACAAAGATAAAAAGAGTAGCAGGAGATGCTAATAAGGTAATAAAAAGGCAGTAAAAGACTGAAGTCCCATCCACTGCAGAGGCTGGAAATACACTTCCTCCATTGCAAAAGGAGTGGAGAAAGGGTAAAAGTAGATGCTGAGCTCCCCTAAGGGAGCTTCCTTATTTCTCATCTGGCATATTTACACTTCTTTCCAGTAAACCTGATAACATGGGTTCAAGATTCATCTGCAATACAATAGAACAGGCCATCACACAGAAAAGAAGCTGTTATAGGCAGGAAAGCAGTGAGAAGGGTAAATTAACACTTAATAGGCATTTTCATACCATCGAGAAAACAATCTTTGGCAATTAATTCATCAGTATATATTAAAACATGAAGTGTATAAGCCATCTGACCAAATAATTCACTCTGTATAAATTTATCTCAGAAATAATTACAAAAAGTTCATCAATGTATTGTTTATAATTTCAAAAAAGAGAAACACAAACCTTTTGCAATATAAGACTAGCTAAATGAAGTAAAATGTACATCTATACAATGAATACGCAACCATTAAGAAGACTGAGCTATATGCAGGGAATAAAAATACACAAAATAGTATTTTAAATGAGAAAACAAACAAACTGTGAAACAGTTTTATAGTATTTATCATATTGTTTTAATATATATCTGTTCATGTGTGGAGAAAGGACTGAAAAGATATATACCAAAGAGTGGTCAGCAATGGGTACTGGGTTCTCTACTTTCTAATTTTTGCATTTCTATAATTTGAATGCTTATTAGTAGATAAAGAAACAGATGTAAACTTCAACAATTAGAAAAATAACAATCACTTATGGACATAGATAACCAAATAAATAAACATATTACCTGTTAGATAAAATACATAGTTCTTTTAAACTTGGAGCCATGGAATGATCTTTGTAATTTTCTCGAGAGAAAAATGTCTTAAGGCCATTTTTTGAGGAAACATCCCTGTGAAGTAATTTAATTTTGACAATTCAAAATTTTATGTTAGATTAAGCAGCGTAATGGTACAATAGGTATTTATAACTATAATACGTGCTCTCTACATCCCTTTTCCTAGATAGTTACCAATTAATAACTTTAATTTCCTGTACCAAAAGCGTGAATTTAGATATTTTCCTTCTTGGCTAGTTTTAGCCTAGGCCCATTTGGAAATTCTCCAGTTCCAAGGCTGAAATTCTCCAGCCTTACTTTGCTTTAGTATCCAATTAAATAAATATCAGAGATACCACAGAGTTAAAGACAGAACAGATTAAAGTGTAATAAAGGATCTGTCAGGGGCAGGGCTCACTTTTGGCTCTGTGTATAACATTAAGATGTTTGGTTATGACACAAAGTGCTTCTCAATTTAGTTTTGTTTAACTCACTATTATACCAGGTCAAAAGACACGAAATAGAGTGCAAATCCTACCTATTTTCATTACCATGGCAAATGTGATAAATTGTGTCTGTACTAAAACCACGTTTAAGGTCATATATGATTTTCCATAACGTAAGTAATTTATTAGATACTAACATAATATAGTCAATGCTTTCCACATAATAACCATCCAATAAATGCTGGTTGAATGAAGGAATTAAAAAACTGAAAATACTGAGGACTCTTAATCTGAGAGGACAAAGCCAAGGATTCCATGGAAAAGGACAATTCTAGGGCTAAGGTATCGTACAGAGGCCCTACACCACATTTGCTTTTGGTGTCAACGGTACATAAGAGCATTTGGGCTGCAGTGGAATACACACTTTACGGAGAGAAGCATAAATGTGTATACCTCTAATCACTGGCTAGCCCATTCCCAATGGGCAATTCTAGCATATTTGCTCCACACACTCTTTCTTCCTGTTTTTAAAGGCATTTGTCCAAAAAATAACCATTAAGGAATAAGTGGTAAAATTAGAATCATTTACTTGTTATGCACCAGTGTAGTTCTTATTACTTATTATGGTACTATACCCATGACATCCCATTACATTTTAAGGTTTTTGTACATCGTATGAAAACAAAGTCAGGGGCCTCAGGGATTGTGAGCTCCTTGGAGGATGGGAGCATTGTTTGCAATAAATACTTATTGAACACACACTGATTGAATCTTCTTTGAGTCAGATACTATTTTAATCATCTTTATAATCTCATAACTTTTGAACTCTCCTTGGCTAGCAAAGAGCAAATGCTCAGTAAATGGGTGAAATTAATTTAAAGGAGCACATGTATTAGATCTCTACAAAGCCACTTATATTATTTTACTGAGTCCCTATTTGTGAAGTTCTCATACACTTTGAAAGTACAGTCTATGCATTTATATTATCACTTGATATAGTTTCCAATACAACAAAAAGAAGCTTGTCTATTCCTAAAGGGTGTCTTTTTATTACTTGTACAGAAATGGACAAGCTTCTTGGACACATGAAAATTCTGGCATCTCTCCTTCACTAAAGACCAACAATAAATTTATGATGAATTATACCCAGGAGCAATTGGAGTGCTGAGCTGTTGTCACTTTAGGAGAGAAAGGGCAGTCAGCTGTACCTCAAAAGTGCTCAGTATGTGAAGATGAGAATGGGGTATAGTGTTAGTCACTGAACTTATATCTTTTTGTCACCTCTAAATCTCTCCAGGTCAGAAATGCTCCTTTCCTAATCCAGCCCAGTTCCACTGCAATTCTCTTCAGGTGATTACTAACAGATGTAACTCACCAGTTCAGCCCTGGTTCACCCATGGCCATTATGGAGCTCATATTCTTAGATTTCTGCTTCACTCTAGCTCACAATTCTGCTGCCTAGCAGTACAGGGCTCAACACAGGCAGGCTTTCTCCAGAATCAACATTCACCTGAGGAGAAACAAAAGGTTAAAATTAAAAGCAAGTGAATGGCTGGGCCAGATTCCTAACTCATATGAAGAAGAACCTGTTCCTAACACCTATTCTCAACTGACAGGAACACATAAAACTGAATACACCAAACAGATGGATATTCCTAGGATTCTTAGTAGCAGAGGTGGAATGATGATGTAGGGGTAAGTCTTTTTCTATTTAACTTACCGTACTCCAGGAATGTCACCTTCAAAACACTACAAAGTAAGAGCTGAAACAGAATGATGTTCTCATTGCTTATCTACTACATTAATTACTCTATGGCTCCCCCACTCCTTTACTGCCAAAATAAATCTTGCTTCCGTTTTCCCAATCATACACTGTTATGGGTAAGATTCTGGCAAGCTATGCAAACCAAAAACTTTCCCGGATATCAAAAATCTTTGAAAGAAAATAACACTTTTGAGGAGACCCAGGTCCAGCCAACTCAAGTGACATTTCACAGGCTCACTTAAGAGAAATCACCCGGAATACAAATCTGGCTTGTCCACTCCACGTTCGGTGCTTCTCCTGCCATCCCGGGCGGACTGATAAAAGTCTATGCGGAAAATTTACAGTCAAATTGAGGAGCTGGTCTCTGGGCACCGGGAAGGCCTGACCCACTCCCACTTAACCCAGTTCTCACACTTCGGCCCAGTGTGGGGTGGAGGAGCGAGAGTCGATGAAGGCAAAAGGAGTGGATGAGAGAAAGGGGACTAAATAAAGGAGAAGAGAAACAAGGTTCCAGGAAGGCAGGTAAAGAGGCGATCTAAGAGCCGAGGGCGCCCAAACCAGGAGACAAGGGTCCTGCCCTAACCGAGGGGGCCGCCATGTTCTCTCCTCCCGCCCCTTAATTGTGCACCCGCTTGCAAGGCAGCAGAGCCCGCCCTTCCACGTATTGCCTACAAAGCAGCCTTTCCGCCCACCTCACGGTCCGCAGTGGCTCTGGCCCGGAACGCGTCCCCATTCCACGTACTGCCGTGGGCGCCCTGGGGAGCCCTTACTTAAAGGACGTGGCCGCGCCGCCTCGGCACTGCGTGATGACGTCACCAGAGACGCAAGGGGCTGGGCCCAGTTCCCCAACCCATGTACTCCTAGTCTTTCGGTCGGAAACGGTGCGACAGGACTTCCCGGGGTTTTCTGGATGGAAGGGTTCTGGGGACGGCTTGTTTTGCTGAAAAGTCCACCTTGCGGAGGATGATAAATTGAAAGAAGGGTCAGCGATAAGTGCAGTACTGGAAAGAGAAAGACCCAAACAGACTCATTTTGGGACCTTTGCCCACTCACTGTCTTGACTTCCCTAACCCTGACATCTCATCACTAAAATGGAGATACATACTTAATAGGGTTTTTGGAAGGATTACATGAAATAAAGGATGAAATGTGTTTGGCAGAGTACCTAGCACATTGTAGTTTCTCCACTTCATTCCCATCCCATTTTAGATGTCAGTTTCCACCAACCGCCTCTCCGTCTCCAGCACTAGTATTTTTTCTCATTTATTACAGAAAGATTCATTGAACACTTATAATTTGTGTTTGGTGCTGGGTACACATAGGGCAAAGACCAAATACTGTTTTTTTCCAAGAGCTTTTGGTTATATATATATATATATATATATAATCGTGTGAGTACAGAGAGGGTGAGAAGTTGCTAGTGAGAGGGACAGAAAGCAGCTTTGAATAGCTAAAGACTTCTATTGAGTACTTATATGTCACCACATTGGGCACTTGACATATCAACTCATTTGAAGGATGTGAAGTATGAAGATGGTGGGAAAGGACATTCTAGACAGAGCCCAGCATAGAGTTACATAAGCTTATTGCATAAATAGAGTCGTTCGTGTGCAATCAGGACAGTGTGTTTTAAACTTCAGAATGATTTATGATGTTTAAAATTATGTTAACATAAAAATTATACTTACGTCAAAATTTTTCCTTGAATATAAGGACCCTTAGGTAGCTTATTTTGCTTGGAGTGCAAGGTTTATGAAGAGTAGTAGAAGGGTTTGGAAAAACAGTTTGGGGCCAGAGCACAAGACTATCAAGACAGACTAAGGATTTTTGACTTTATTGTATAGGAAATGTAATGCTGGGGGTAATGGGTAGTTTATAAGCAAAGGGATGACACAATCAGAGCTTCTATGTTTCAGAAAACTTTATCTGGGAAGGTATTGAGTTGTAGAGAAGAGGCCAGTTAGGAGATAGTGCTTGAGAATGCTTGCAGATCATCAGCTACAATGCCTAGCAATGTGCAGGTAGCATTTGTTATTCAGTGATATTTATAGCCTGTGCTAGGACAGAGAAGGACATCAAGGCAGTGTAGAAGTTCATGTGCTGGGTATTATCTCACAAAGTACACGATTAGACTAGGGCATCTTCAGCAACTGCTCAAGAATCGTTTAAGCACTCATGCAGCTGGGATGCACTAAAGCCCACAGTAACATGCCATGGTAATAACATCACCAGATATGGCCTAGATTATCATCAAGCAGTGTGCTCTGGTCTGGTGCATCTTGAGTTCTGGTGGTTGCAAGATAGAACAAAGAATCAGATTTTTTAGAGCCAGAAAGAACTTTGGAGCTTATCTAGTCCAACCCTCTTGTTTTCCTGATAAGGAAATGGAGGCCTAGATTGTCAAGTGCCTTTTCCAACATCCCATGATCAGTGATAAAGCTGATACTAAAAATCAGGTCTCATAACTTTTGCCATTACAATATAGTGTGTATGTGTGTGTGTGCATGTATGTGTGTATGTATGTATGTATGTATGTATATATATCTTTTTATTTGTTATACTCTGCTTTGTAAACCAGAAGCAGTTAGTGAAAAAAAAACATGGATTTTTGGAGTCCAGCATATGTAGGTTTGTATTATATCTGTTTCCTACTTACTGGCAGTGTGATCCTAAACATGTTGTGTCTCCTCTTTGAGCCTATTTCCTCATCTGGGTGATAGAGACAAGTTATAGCTCACCTACAGGATTGTTGTGAAGATGAGAATATATAAAAAGAGTAAATATGCAAAAAAAGGATAATATGAGAAGAGTAAATGTTCAACAAATAGTAGGTATTAGTATATACTCATACTTTTTTATTTATTTAATTTTTTTTTTAAAGATTTATTTTTATTGTTTTTGACACAGAGAGAGAGAGATACAGAGACAGAGAGAAGGGGGAGGGCCCAGAATAGTCTCCATAGTTGTCATCATCAGTTTTTCCACATAGTTTCATTCCACAGGTGGGCATGGTGCTGCACAGGGCAGGAACTGGGCCAGGGTCTCGCCCCAGTAAGAACTGAACTGGGGGCACTCCCAAGTTCAGCATATGGGTCCACACGGGCCGGAGCCGGGATTCGATCCTCGGTCCCTGGGGCTGCAAAGTGAGCTCTTAACCCACTGAGCCATACCGGCTTCCCCACTTTTTTTTTCTAAAAAAAAAATCCACAACACAGTGGAGGTGGCATTGGAAACAACTGATTATTATACAAACAAGAAACGATACACACACACACACACACACACATCATAAACATATCATAAACATATTAGAGAAGATCCTATGGGAACATGAGGAAGGAAGTCAGTCTGAGACACTTTCGAGACTATTTCAGAAAAGCTTTATTTACATTGGGTTTTGAAGATGAGTAAGAGTTCACTGAGTAAAGGGGCTGTGGGTTTTGGGGTGTGAAAAATCACATAAATGTAAAACAGTGCTGCATATTCTGGGGAAGGGGTAAGCTGCTGCCTTATTGTATGCGTATCATGGGGGAATGAAGGTCACTGGAGTGGAAAGGGAATGAGGGGCTAGAGAGGGTCTTTATGCCATGCTAGAGAATTTGTACTTTTGAACTTTATTCTTCGGTCATGAGAAAATCAGTGTGTGCCTGTGTGTGTGAAACTGTTTTATTGATGTGTAATCTATCTATTTTAAAATTCAACCATTTCTGTGTACCATTCAGTGACTTTTAGTAAATATGTTTTGTAATCATCAACATAACTAAATTCAGAACACCTCCATTACCCTGGAAAATCCTTTCTGCCTATTTGTAGTCAATCCTTCTTCCCACCTCCGCCCCAGGAAAATACTAATCTACTTTCTGTCACTATAGATTTGCCTTTTCCGGACAATTCAAATCAATCAAATCGTACAATACATAGCCTTTCTCATCTGGATTCTTTCTTAGCAGAATATTTTTGAGGATCGTCCATATTGTAGTATTAGTAGTTGTTTTATAGCTTAATAGTTGCCCATTTATGAAAATGCCCCATTTTGTTTATCCATTTGATAGCTGATGGACATTAGTTTCCACTTTTATTATTATTATTATATTTTATTGTTAAATTTAATGGGGTGACATTGGTTGGTAACAATTAGGTAGTTTCCAGAAGTACAAGTCCACATCACATCACCCATGCATCGCAGTTTCCACTTTTTGACTACTGTGAGTAATGTTGCTATGAATATTTATGTGAGCTTTGTCTTTGTATGAACTTTGAATTTTTTCTTTTCTTAGGTAAATACCAAGGAGGGGAATTATTATATAGTAAATTTACGTTTAACTTTTTAAGACACTGTCAAACTGTTTACCAAGGGGATTGTTTCATTTTTTTTCCTTTGGATCTTTGAGCAGATTTGGTTTTCCATTTCTGCTAAACTGAGAAGCAAAATCAGGAGTTGAATGAGAAGCCAATTTCAGTTTGAAAGAATTTGTAATAGTAGGTACTTATTTGTGTTTGTAAAATATTTCATCAGACCAAAATTTCAAAAAAGAATGCTTAAAATTGCACGCCCCCGGTTAGTGAACTTATCATAGTTGACCAAGTCAAGAGAGAAATGTGCAAGATCATCTGTATCTCAACCTATCAGCAGTTACCTTCTTCAGCACATGAGTATGGCTTGGTCTTTTCAGAGACCTGGCATGAAACACTGAGGCCTGCTTTGCACTTGTCTATTTGATCCAAATGCACATTAGAACCAGAAGTTTAAGTTTGAGGGGCTAGACTGATCTTGCCCCAGGAAACAAAGATTAGTAGTTACAGTAGCAACTAAGACATATGTGTGGTCAGATTTTACTGGCTAGTCTAAGATTATTGCTTTGGCTTTCTCTCCAAGAGTTTAATAATAACCTGACACTTGTTTTCCTAATTTTCCCGTAAGATCATTATAAATAGAACCACTGTAAGATGTTCCTTATTCTCTCATTTAAGTACCCTCCTTGGAGTGGAACAAGCTAAATCCATGATGAGTGTAAACCAGTTTTTATCAGGAGCTTATGCATGAGTTTGGCCAAAGCTAGAGGTGACAGATTTCATATTTTGAACTCCACTATTTCCTAACTCTCAATTTTCTGTGATACTGGAAGGTGGTAAATATTCATATAGAATCTGACAGCCCACAAATATTTCACATGCATAATGTCATTCTTCCTCCTCTCCAAGGTAGTTGGAAATAAAAATAGGATTAGGGACTGTTTGTTATATTCGGCAGTTTTTTGGGGATCATTTCAGATATTTATTTTACTGAATGCAGGAGATGTTTAGATATTGTAGTGTGTGTGTGTGTGTGTGTGTGTGTGTGTGTGTGTGTAAGAAAATGTCAATTTAGTTGCCTTTATTCTGACTTCAGAATATTTTATAATTTGATGTCCTTGACATTACTTTAAAAATAATTTATTGTAAGGTTTTTGTACTTTTATAATAGTGTGATATTTTCTAATGTTAAAGTTATTGGTTTACTTCTATATAATCTACTCAAGAGAAAGGATAAGGCTGGGGTGCAGCAATACTAACTAAGGTTGTCAGATTTTTAGTCTTGGGCATCCTTAAAGTCTTCAGCATCCTTTCTGATGCTCCATTTCTAAAGCAAAAATGACAAAGTATGGTGGGCATTCAGGACTTCTCCCCTCCTACACTCAGGGTGCAAACCACTAATCAGTCATGGCACCTTCCTCCTGAGACAGGAAGCAGCCTCAGAAGCCTCAACTCTGCATTTCCGGACAACTACTACCAATCAAAAGACATTATCTCACAAGTTAAAACTCCTTTTTCTTCTCTGATCCAAAGGAGTAGCTTGATTCCTGTGTACGTTTTTTTTCCCTTGCAAAATGGAAATGAATTTCTTAAAAAGTATTTTGTTATAGACCAGTGCTTCTGAAACTTTAATATGCAAACCCATCACCTGGGGAGCCTGTAAAAATGCAGATTCTGATTTAATAGTTCTGGAGTGGTGCCTGGGATTCTGCATTTCTAATAAGGTCAAGGTCACAGGTGATGCCACTGCTATTGGTCTATGGAGCACACTTTGAGTAGCAAGGTTGTACTAGATCATTTTCTGAAAACAAGATATAAACTAGAAAACTATGTACAATACAACTCAATAACCAAAAACAAAGAAGAAAAACAAGGTAAGTGTTCCATTAGAAGCTGAAGTTTTATTATAGGATAACAGTACATAAAGCACATCTAAAATTGATGTGTTCAATGCACTTTTAATAAAGGTAATGTAATATTAAAGGTACAGTTTCTAAGTACAATATAACAACATTCATATTAGAATGAAAATCGGAGTATTTAAAAGACAACATTAAATCTCTCTTTTTTTTTACAGCTTGTATTTACAAAATGAATCAAAATATTTTTTTTTTTTAATTCAGGACTCAATAAAATAACAAATGGATGGAAATAAGCAGACTATTGTAAGAGTGAATTGAAAAGAAAACCCAATGTATGTGAAAAGTTGGATGATCCTCTAATAAAGACCATTAGCAAAGTTTTAGTACAATACTATTTTTAGGGTACCCATAATGGCTTGCATTTTTAGTGTGGCAGAAAAGGAGTTTTTACATACTGTACACAAAAGACAGGTATATTTATAGGTACAGTATTACTGTTTCCAAACTTGCATGTATATTTACAGAAGGCTGAGTGTGTTACAGAGTTTTGTGAAGTTTGTGTGCTTAATCCTCAAGACCGACACACAATTAGAATCAGCATTTCATGTGGTCTTTTTAAATGTGTATTTAATACTTGCTTGTAGACGAAAGTGTTAACCATAAGGCTTGACATACTTTATAAATTTACTGTAACAACCCAGGAAAAGAGTTTGAATTGGGGTACATTTGTTGACATTTAACAATTATCAATGCTGACATGTGCTGGCCATTGTGCAGACACGAAGAAATACAATCTCTATCTTCAGGAAGCTTAGGATACTAATGGTGCTTAAAAAAGAATTTCCATTTCTTTCTAAGCGAAGCAATAAGGAATGAAGTGACTTGTATGAAAAGAGATTTTTCCCTAACTGGTAGCCAATTCACTTTTAAAGGTTAACTATTAGCATTAGCTCTCATTAACCACATGATTACATTTATAATTAAGGTAACAGCAACTCTTCCATAAAAATGGAAAATGTCTAGAACTGTGGGTAAATATGTGGTGCATGGAAGCCAATAACCCTGGCTTGAGAATTTATCACCTTCAATTACAAAAAGTGCAGTAAACAGAAACATTTGCTCTATATTTATAAATTGCTCAAAAATCTTTGCTAAAGATCTTACAAATTCAGTAATATTACAGAACAATTCTAATCAATATTTAATAAGGTTAACTACATCCTTAGTTAGATATTTGATATACTTTGATTTTTAACAATGCAAATAAGTCTTGGGAGACTAGGTGAAAGAGTTTAAGCTCATTATTAAATGACTTAAGATGAAGGTCCTTCACTCAGTTCATGGAACTGGCTGAGGTCATGTTAAAACAGAACATCCCTTGTTGAATTTGCTTTATGGCCCATGTTCTGCCATGACAGTGGACATATCCATACTTCTCATGGTTCAGGTAGGAAGGGAAAGGCTTATTCTGCCATTAAGCCACCAAGGATATTTTATATAAATGCCTATTTTCTATAATAGGAGCTAAGTACACAACCCTGTCAAGTGCCAATCACATAATTCCTTACCAAGAAAAAAAAGTATTACCCCATTAAACTAGAGTGTTTCTTTAGGATCTTGAAGGCCTGGCAAATTATTTTTCAGCTCAGGAGATATGGTATAAAGCCTAGCAAACAAAGTAAATACGAATAAGTTTTCATATATCCATATTTATAAACAAATTCACCCTATAGATGTCAAATATCCATACTAAGGAAGTAATTTGATCCTAATTAAATACACTCTAGAATAATTTATATGATATTATGTATTTAAAGAGAAAAGCATGTCCCAAATCTAGCACTCTGATACAGCTGCCAGTTGGGCACAGGTAGAGATATATATATATATATGTATATATATACAAATATATAGTTATACTCAGTGAAATAACAAGACCCAAAGGTGGTATTGTCTAGGAATAAAAGGGTGTTTTTTTTTTTTGTTCACAAAAGTAACTTATCTAGCACCACACATCAGAAAAACACAAAAATAGCACACTCTAGTTCTAAACAGCTATGTCTAAAATAGATTATATAGTAAAACCAGTATTATACAGCATATTGTGGATTTGATAAACAGATAAATATTTGCACTGAGTAGGCTGTTTATAATATAACATTTTCTTATCTATACAGAACGAAAGCCCAAAAGTTAACTGTATAGAGATGTGCAGAACAACATTAAATATTATGACTCAAAAGCAGCGACGAAGGTAAATTTGAAAGAAGAGTAAGAGAGAAAATGTTTACAGGCCATTACAAGTTCTTAAGTTAATAGTAAATAAGGAATCAATTGCTCAAGTTGAAGAAAGCAGTAAACAAGAGATTGCATTTACATGCAGATGTCTAAAATTTGTATTTTTTTTTAAGTCTATGCACAAAAGTCATTTGTTTTATTGCTTGACATTCAGTTATGGCTAGATTATTTAACCTATTTTTTTTTTTTTTGTACTTTGGAAACAAGAATATTGTTAAAGGTGCCATAAAAATGGACAACATTGAAAACAGTTTGCAAATAAACCACCTAACACTGCAGTTCTTTATACATATTAAAAGCCTTGTCTGGGGTTTGTCATATGTTAAATATATTTAAACTGGGAAAATATGTTGTAGCTTGAAGCCTCCCATTGGCCCAAACATCCAATACAAAAACACATCTCCATAAAAGGAGCAGGCAGACAATACAGGTACATTTAAAGAAGCAGCCAGCTAATGTCCTAATGTTTAAAAATTTACCACTGTTGTATATGAGATTTCAAACCATTGTGGATAAGAGAATTTTGGATTCAGGAAGGTGTGTACAGTACATACAGATTTTCTTTGTGTGTGAAATCATATTCACTATATTGCTCAAGAATGATCTGCATTTACATATGCAATCTGTTCAATGATAACCAAGTTCTTAGAAATACTACTCATCCATGTTGAAGTAAGAATGAATGAGAAAGGAATTACATGTAAACACTGGAGAGAATTTAGTTGCTTTTAAAAAACAACATAATGGCATGTGCAAGCTATCTTTCATTAGTTCTTAGAAGGAAAATAGAAAAAGAAATGTGATACTGCTTATGTGGTAAACACACTAAATATAAACAGCAAACTTGGATTCTCTAGGCATCTATTTAAAACATTCATATTCATTTTCTTAACACAAAACTCCATGTTATGTTTCATTTCTATTTAGATTGAGTATTATGCCATTCTTTTATAAATAAGTAGATGATTGAATGTATTTATTGCTCTAAGTTCTGAGGGTCTGGTTAAACATGGGGACCCTAACCCCACCATCTGCGTTTCCTTGGGATAAAGCCAGGCTTTTAGATTATTTTTAAAATTGTTTGAGAGCCTGAAAAAACTAATACCGCTTACACTAACAAATAAATAAACTCAGAAGTGAAAGCAATTATTTTGTCAAAAGATTGCCTTCTCATCTCTTGAAAATAAACAATTATATGAAGTTCCCTTTAATGAAATCTGGTGGAACCTCTTTAATAATACTAGTGTTAGACTATTAGCAAT
This sequence comes from Craseonycteris thonglongyai, assembly GCA_004027555.1. Classification (NCBI taxonomy): domain Eukaryota; kingdom Metazoa; phylum Chordata; class Mammalia; order Chiroptera; family Craseonycteridae; genus Craseonycteris; species Craseonycteris thonglongyai. Next base: position 22,928 of record PVKE010003243.1, read on the forward strand.
AGATCAAGATTTACTGTTGCAATTGCATTTATGGGCACATAATCTGATCTATGCTGTAAAGTTGTTTTTATGGAGTTCTGCTGTGTCATATCTTTATAAGAAGTGGCAATCAAATGTTATGTAAAAATGTCAACAACTTGTATGTATATATTTATATACGTGTGTACACATTTATATATGTGTGTATATATACACACATATATATGAGGTGGGGGCGGAGAGAAGAGAGATCAATTTCTGCCATTTTCCATAGACTTCATTATCAAAAACATTAATGTTTCAGTTTTCATCTAAATAACAAGGAAAATTTCTTCAAGTTTTGCTATTCTGTAGTAGTAAGAAAGTATGTGAAGCTTCTTCTGAATGTACATTCCAAGTGTGGAATGGAAGAATCAAAGCCAACAATTACACTGAAATTCACTAACTTTATAGAAAGTAATATATGGAAATATGAGAACAAAACTATATTTCAGAAATGTAAAATAAAACCCTAAAAGCTGGCTCGTGTTGCTGTTATTAAGTGGGTATTGCTTGTCTTTAAACATTAGCTCTTGTATTAATTCAACAGATTAAACACTACAAATGTGGAAGTAGAAGAATTGGTGTTATATAAAAGAATTTGTTTGCTTCTAGAGGAGAACATAGTGAAAATGACAGTTATTTGCTGGCATAAAAAAAACATATTTTGGGGATGCTGGGATGGCTAAGCAGGTTGATCACTTGAAGCCCTGGGGTCCAGGGATCAAATCCCGGCCAAGGCCCGTGCAGACCTATATGCTGAGCTGGGGTGTGCCCCAGTTTGGTTCTCGCTGGGATGAGCTTCCCATATGGGAGGCCCTGGGCCCAGTTCCTGCCCTGTGCAGCCTTGTACCTACCTGTGGAAAGAAACTATATAGAAAACTAATGTGCAACCATGGAGACTGCCCTGGGCTTTCCCCCTTCTCTGTCTCTCTCTCTCTTCTGAAAACAATAAAAAAAAACAACAACAACAACAAAAAATCTTTTATCTTTTAACTCTCTCATGGCACTGATAGGCAGTGCTCTCATATTATTGTCTTTAAATTTTTTATCCATGTAGAATTTGAAATAATTTTAAATATATAATGCTAAAATATATTTATCATGAATATTTTAATTATTAGAGAAATGGTAAATGGAGTATGCAGGATTGTAGTTTGAAGAATGCTCTCTGTTGGTATATCACCTATTAATTTATCTTTTGAACATACTGGCATAACTTTCTACAGCTCTAGCATTTACTCCATGTTTTTAAGCGCACAAGACTAAAGAACATATAAATTTTGAAAGCAACCAAGTGAGATGACAGTGAAAAGTTTATACACACATGCAGTTCTACACAGTTCACTTGTGTCTTAGAGGGATAGTATTATCATTGTTATTAATAATAAAAAACACAATTTGTCCCAGTAGTACTGGCCACCCTGTTTTAAGAGTTTTAGAAGATCCCTGAGCACATCGTTTCTGACTCTTAACCCCAACTTCAAAATGATAGGGCTTCTATTGATATCAAGATGGATTGTCATTCACAGTAAGTCAATCATAAGGTGCTTATTTACCCTTGCTTTTCACCAATCAGCACAAAGAACTGTCAGAAAATAACTTTTATTATTATTATTATTATTAGCTTAAAATAATAGCACTGGAAGGACACATGATTTAAACAATGTTTGGAACAGTGGCTTTAGGATTATTATCTGGCTGCCCCTCAACAATAACAAGTGATTCAATCGACATTCCTTAGCCTAAAAACAAAAAAAAAAACAAAAAAAAAAGGGAAAAAAACCCAACAACAACTGTACAAATATGTATTTTTCCCTGAGGGATCAAGGTACACCCGCAAGTGCTCTATGTACATATTGCACTAGAGAGGAATGAAGAACATGTGCAAAAAAGCAACAATGAGAGAAGCTTACATCCTACTTAAACCTTTTCATTAAAGATTCTACTAGGTTGTTTTGCATTTTGGAATGTCGGAACACAAACAGCTATTCCTTAGTCTAAAACTAAAAACACATATTTCTACTATGGCACATTCAATGAAATAAAAAGTTTTCCAAAGACAGATAGACAAATTCCATCAAGAAAATAATACAAAGTTTGTTTGTTTGTATTTTTTTTTTAGAAAATTACATTACTTTCTTTCTTTGTTTCACATTACAAAATCTTTTTTTTTCTTTACACAAATCACATTTTATTGCAGGAATATTTCAAGTGCCATCAAATATTTATAGAAGGGTTAAAAAAATAGAAGTCTCTCTAAAGTGGTCCAGACAAGGCTTTGTATAGAATAAATCTTTTTTTCCCCCATCTTCTAGTTTTGATTTAAGTATTTTGAATACATTTTCTTTTCCATCGACACTTAGTAGCCTAGAAGCGGTCCGACACACACACCATACACATGAAAATCTCTCTCTCTCTCACACACACACACACACATACACACATGTTCCATCCTCACCTGACCCTCAGCCTACCCCTTATACGCTCACAGACATCTGGGTATCCACACTATAAAGAACAACCAAACTTAGAAGCAGTGTCTTAAGTCATGTTTTCCTTAAGTTAGGAAGGGTGAATTAGGATGCTGAAGACTTTAAAAAAAATCCATAGCTTCAATGTAAATTAGGATGCTGAACAATTAAAAAAAATCCATAGCTTTAACACAATTTGCAAACTGTCCCAAAAAAGCACTTTCATCTATACTTTTGTTTTCATTGTGACCAAGGCCAGTTTCTTCACAATACATTTGGACACCATTGTAATCGAAGGTATTCGGGATTTGTAAAAAAGCCTTATTTACCCTATGTAAAAATCTGTATAAAAGGCCTTATAGCAGCCAGGATAACAATGATGTGATTCCAATCTTTAAAAGACTACTGAACTTTTAAGTTTAGGAAACTTTAATTCTAAGAACAATTAAGAGTAATTGTTCTGTATCACCAAATATTTTGTGTCATCACACTGGTATTTCTGTAATAAGGAAGAAAATAAAAGTGCAAAGTTTTTCAGCTCCTTTTCTGTATTCCACATGTTTTTCAACTGAATTAATTGCTTAACTTCAGATCCAAATACGTAATTGTTTGTTGTCCCCTTGCTTCCCCGAGCATGCCTCTATTACTTGTCTACACTGTCCATGTGCTTTGCAAGCCCACGCCCTGCTTTTCTTTCAGAGAGACCTGGTACCAGCCTCATGTCCATGGATCTGGGCTTACTCTACAAGCAGTGCCATCATACTGTGACTATCACTGAAATTAAGAGTGTCATTTTTTTTTTTTTTTTTTTGCATTAGGTACATGCAAAATCCTTTCTGGGAAAAAAGAATTTCTTTTAAATTCAACATTATGGTCTCTCTCACCCTTAGAGAAGTTCAATGAGCTGTTTTCATTTCGCAAATGGACACTGGCATTAGGTTTAGTTGCTCTTTAATGCGCTAGCACCTGAGGCTGGTCATATTCAGAAAGCTTTGGTTAAAAAGAAGTTAATACACTTTAATAAAAGCATCCCCAAATTTAGTGGATCAGAATGACAAAAAAACAAAACAGAAAAACCAAACCAAACCAAACTAAAACCACACCATTTTCCCCCAAAAGGAGAAATAATAGAAAAAAAACATGGACAAATAAATTAAAAACTGAACTAAGCTTGGTACTCCTTTCAGAGTATAAATACTATTCATCTTTAAAGGAACTATGCTTATTTAAATTAGAAATTTGATTTAAACCTTCTCGCCCAAATATAAATACTATATGCTTATAGTTAACCTCTCTCTATATAAACACATAACATTTTATATGCTTGTAAGAAACTTAAGTAAATATTTATTCTTCTATTTATGGTTAAACCCTTACTATATTTTTGAAAAAAAAAATTTTTTTTAGATGTTATTTAGGCTTCATACACACTTCGGTGTGACTAATTCCTTCTCCTTCTCCAAGGCCCTCAGGAAACAAGTCAGAAGACAGTCAGTGGAGTTAAGCACAGAGTGAAGGGCTCTGGAAGCCTGGGCTGTGATCCAGCATGGCTCGGGGAGCCACAGTTCCTGCGGGAGATGTGGGAAGAACCCTGGCAGGAGAGGACACACTTGCTTTGCTGTAAAGAGCCGCTTGGAAACTCCCACCTTCACACTATGGGAGGATGTGTCCTTTTCTGTGCAAACACAGTCTTTGATGTAAGACCAGCAGTTTGAATCCTATCCCGAGTAGAATTAAAATGATCATCTACAGGTCTACATTCCCAAAGGTCACTTATTTCTAAAATATGCACACTTGTATATCAGACGCTTCCTTCTCCCTTCTCCCACTGGGAATTATTTAAAGAAAACCCCACAGAATTAAAGAAAAACAACTTACTATTTCTCACCTGAACACCAAAGGCAAACAATTTTCTAAATATTTAATAAAATATTATAAATTATAGTCCACAGTATTCTAGTGACGATAAATACAAAAGCAAATGTTTGCAGCTAGCATTGACTTCACTTTAAAGGCTTAAAATATTTAATATTTAAATAAGAGAAACTGGTGCAACGGTATGCCTCCCTCACCCTCCTATTCATTGTGTATGAAATATGGAGAGCAATATTCTAGAATTATAGCAGTTAGAGGCAACTAGTCTAGAAATAGCTTGCTCTGAGATAAACTCCTAGGGTTCCTAGATTATACCAAGAACACAAACACTCATGAAGTGAATGTTTCATGTCCTCAAGGGGAGTGTGCACTGGCTCCATATATAATCTTTGGGTCTTTCTTATAGTAAAAGTTAAATTCCAATAAATATTCTGGTTATTTGTTTGTTCTCAAAGCATTAGAATTCCAAGTTCAGACTGAGTCTATATCACTACTGAACTGTAGAAAATGAGCCTCCCCTCCCCTACCTCCACGAGGTGGCATTTTCAAAAAAGCTTTTGAAAAATAATGGGCATGATGGTATAAGTCCACAGCACCAATCAATCATTCAAATTTGTATGAAGCATAAACACATCTATCCTTAAACTTACCAAATGTAAAGTATAATTCAGGGAGAGTTCCGTTTCTAACTCCAAATTCACATGTAAAAAAAAATTAATCCAACATTGTGATTTCTAGATATGACCAGCCAGTCTTTTAAAAGTAATTTTGTAAACAGCAGCATAAATACCTCCTGACGTACCTTCCAAGCCTTCTCAGTTAAACTTGTGTTTCTGGTGCACATGCGACACTACAGTGAACACGCTAGCATTTAATTTAAAGAAAAAGGTGCAAAATGAAAGTGCCTTATCAATTCAACAGGAAAAGCTACACCAGTAACTACATTTTATATTAATTAAAACAATATATAAACAATATCTTTTTTAGCTATATATAGTCTTCATGCCCATTTACCCTGTAATATATTATAATGCTATTGTTGCTAGTGCTATGGACCCTTTTCGTGCCGTCCTGCTGAATGGCAATAATCGGTGGAAAAAAAACAAAACAAAACAAAACAGAAACTTCCTTCATGAAACAAAGAGCAAGTTGTGCAAAGTAATGCTGCAACCTCTGCTACGCACACCAGTCACCGATTATTGCTGGACTCTCTGTTGTTATGGATAGATTGGTGACTCTGTAGAAAGTCTGTGGGCAGTGAGCTACAAGAAAAGGAAATCCTCCAACTTTAGTACCCTCCTTACATTGTAAACAGAGGTCAACGATCAAGAAGTCGAGACAGAAAAAGGGTCCATATCTGTAGGCATAATGGAAATCATATGCATGAGAAAAACAAGTTCAACTTTTATTTGTTTTCATTGTTTCCCCTCCTTTGCCTGACCCCGATCACCAAAAGATGTGCAGTGTGTTGGCGCTCCAGGTCTGTGCAGGGCCATATAAAGTGTCTCAGTTAATTTTTTTGTTTGTTTTTCAGGTTTGTACTTCAGACATTCTAGAAGTGCTTAGGTGATACATTTACCCATCAATTTGCATTGCTGGCTCAAATTCTGAAGTGAACAACTCCTTGTATAATGGAGGAAAATGAAGTCGCACAATGTCTGGGTATATTGCTTTAAATGCCATTAGCTTTTCTGTATGTCGTCCACATAAGGCTCTTAATGTAGACACCTTGCATATTAACTGTAAAGAGAAAAAAAAGATGTTGTCAGGAAATAACAGACATGAGAATATTCAGGGAATATGGATGATCTACAGTGTTGCTTATAATGGTGAGCAGCTTATCTGTCCAATAATAGAGGACTGGTAAGCATAAATGGTGACATAATTGTATCAGAGAATACCAGGTATACCTTAATTACTGAAGACAAATAATTCAATGACCTGAAAAGATGCTCATAAGCAAAAGTGGCAGAGTTGTGATGAGAACCCACGTCTCTCACCTCCTCCTCTTATTCCGACATGCTTTTTCCTCTACCATCTCAAACCCTGCCCTCTACCACTGTGGAAGAAGGAGAGATCTGGAGACAGAGAAGAGGGTAAGGGGGCAGTCATGGGTAGGTGAGGTCACTGCAACTAGACATGATGCAACCCCTACATATTTTAAGCAGAAGGAGTGCTAGTCATTTCCAATGATAAGTATTTTTGCCTAAAACAAAGCAATTCTGGATCTCAGCTAAATGCCCAGAGTAAAAAACAAAGAAAAGTCAGGAGGCCTGGATGGAAGTCCCAGCGCTTATCATTTATGAGCTAAAAATCACATGATTTATAGAAATGCTTTTTAAACTCTAAAGAGCTACATAAGCGCAAAATACTTATTTCAATTCAGAGTATCTTCTCTAAGAAATGTTTTCAGCAGATCACAGATCTTATCCATGTATTAGGTACTTTTTATAATAACAGAGCCCAATGGTACCCTTGCATGTGGGCAAGAAGATGAAGAGAGGAAAGCTCCTGAGAGTTCAACTTCCTTCTATTTCCCAGCTCTACCCCACTCTCTCACTTAACAGGCACAAAATCAAGAACAAAACAGCAATTAACCCCTGATTTACTCTTTCTGACAGAACCTACCTATCAGGAGAAAACAAACAAATAGGAAAAAACAAAACCCTTTCAAATCATCCTCTCAAACAATAAAACACATAAAATAATCTAAGAAAGAACATGGCTGATTTTTCTGCAACAAAAAACATACAAATTAGCACTAGCTTCAAAGGATATTAGCATACTTTAAAATGATATCCTAATTATGTTTTTATTGGAAAAAATAATTAGCAAAAATAAATCCTTATGCTTTGACTACAATGTAGTATCTGGAAGTTGATGGAGAAAATACACAAATAATTTACTGTTAATGACTAATGAATTTAATGAAAATAGAACTAATATTAGAATATATGGTTATCCTGGTTAATTGTTTTAGTACTTCATACTTTCTCCTTCAATATTCAAAGATTCTCTAATTTATATCAATGAAGAACATTAACTTGGCTTTTATGCTCAACTTTGATGGAAAAGGAAGATGATTTCCAGAGTGTATTATATTAATGTTAGAAAAAAAAATCAGGGGACGCTGGGATGGCTCAGCAGGTTAAGCGCTCACTTTGCAGCCCCAGGGACCGAGGATCGAATCCCGGCCCCGGCCCATGCGGACCCACATGCTGAACTGGGGTGTGCCCCCAGTTCAGGTCTTGCCGGGACCTATGTGGGAGGCTCCCAGCCCAGTTCCTGCCCTGAGCAGCCCTGTGCCCACCTGTGGAGTGAAACTATATGGAAAACTAATGCTGTCAACTATGGAGACTGCTCTGGGCCCTCCCCTTATCTCTGTCTCTGTTTCTCTCTGCCAAAAATCAATAAAATAAATCTTAAAAAAAAAAAAAATCTACTATTGACCTATTATTGTAGTGTGCTTTATAACTAATGATAATAAATAGAATTTAACCTGAATTTTGCCCCAAAAGAATTTTCTGAAATAGAGATACTTCTTTCTTTTTGGTCGCTTGTTGCTTCCTGATGGTTTTGGGGGCTGGTCAGATGACATGCAAGACAGGTTGGTGACATGATATATGTGGCAAGGATTAATTCAGTCTATGCCAACTGGAAACCTTTGGCTCTCACCTTGGTTAGTATTCCGTCTTCTCGGTGATTCTTCTGTAGGACGTGTTGAAGAGCTAGCTGAATTTTCTGTTGCAGTTTTTCAATTTTTACCTTTTCCTGCAGCCACGAGCGATCTAAACATGAAAGATAATATATTCCTTACTATTCCTCCAACATGATGTTGGAACACCCAAATTCCTCCTGACTCTGAGACCCAGAGTATTATTCCACAATGCCGCGTTAGGGAATAACAGGCCAGTTTCACCATCTTTTCAAAATTTGCTCCTCGAGAAGTGGAAAACTGATCTATGACAGTTGTAAATGGCATTAACTTTTTCCATTTCTACTGATACTTAAAGGAAGGGAGAGTCTTCCCCTTCTAAAAGGAGAGCCGTTTAAACTAAGGCCATACACATAAGTGCAATGACATCGCCATGGTCCCTCAAACCTAAGAATTACACTTCTGAATGAAATACTCATATCAATCCTGCTAGCCTTTCTGGAAAATATGAAAAGACCTTATAATCCAGGGCAACTAAAATTGTCAACAGAATTCCAAATGATTCAAGGATAAAGTCTTTATGTGTAAGAATTCAAAGAAAAAGATAGTAAATTTGCAAAATTGATAATCTCTGATGTAGTAATGGTTGAAAACATGAATTAAATTCAGATAAACTTGTGGGTGACATACAAATAGGCTATAGGAAAAACTAGGATGTCTTAAAAACCACGTTATTTTGGAGATTAGTATTAAGAAGGGCAACCCAAATCTATGACAGCATTTATCTCATTCTCAAAAGGTTAATTGAGGACTGGGGTTTACTCAAGTTTCATTTCTTAAGATTTTATCAGAACAGGCATGAGGTCTTCTTAAAAGTGTGTGTGTTTGTGTGAGTGTGTGTGTGTGTGTAGGGGAGAGGCTGTTAATCTGAAAAACTTAAAAACAGATTTTTTAAGTGTGGTAGTCTATCTTGGTATCCCACCAAGTATGCTAAAACTTATATAACTTGGAAAAATTCTTTACCTGGACAATTTTTAAACCACTTTCTTTTTATTTGGTTATCTTACCTGCTGACATCAGTACAAATGCAGAAAATAATGCAATTTCATCTTCAGTCAGGTGCATAGAACATAAACTCTTTCCAAATTCAAATACAAAGCTAATAAAGTCTTCACAACCTGCCAAAATGAAAATAAAGACAATTTAGAATTTTGGTTATTATCCTATGAGAAAAACGCAAGAAGGTGAAGAGGGATCTAATAGCTGAAGATCAGCGGGGACAATGACAGTGATAACATTTGTACAGTTTAATATGTAGTTTGAAATCTTAAAAAAAAAAATCTTTTTATCCAAAATCACCATCATACATCATCATCATGCAAAATAACGAGAGTGAACTTCTGCTCTGTGGTTAGTATGGTGGGTACTGCGCTAGGAGATTTCTTTGAGTTTCCGACTGTTTCACCACAGTCCTATGAGGGAGGTATTTTTTTTTATTACCCCCATTTTAGAGGCAAAAAGCAGACTTGGAGAGAAAAATCATGTACCTAAGTTTACACAGATAGAAAGTAGCATCATGAGATTCAGTCAGGCTGCCTGACTTCAGAGCTTATACTCTTAACCTATAGAGATTAATAGCTACAAGCTACTGAAATGTGAAATCCATACATTTTGTTTTCAACTCTATTTGATCTAAATCACCATTAAAAATACTAAAAATGGGGAAGCCGGGATGGCTCAGTGGGTTAGGCGCTCACTTTGCAGCCCTGGGGACCCAGGATCGAATCCCAGCCCCAGCCTGTGTGGACCCATATGCTGAACTGGGGAGTGCCCCCAGCTCGGTTCTCACTGAGGTGAGACCCCGGCCCAGTTCCTGCCCTGTGCAGCCCTGCGCCCACCTGTGGAATGTAACTATGTGGAAAAACCAATGATGTGCAACTGTGAAGTCTGTTCTGGGCCCTCCCCCCTCTCGTTGTCTCTGACTGTATCTCTCTCTCTCTCTGTCAAAAACAATAAATAAATCTTAAAAAAAAAATACTAACAATACACATTACAGTGGTAAAATCGTAATTATTACACAACTGAAAACATACAATGTCAAAGTCCTATAAAATAATAATCCATCCCCAAAGATTGGTTAAGTTTGGTATCTGTTCTTTCTGATTTGCATATTATGTACACATATTTAAATAGCAATGGGGGAAGCCAGGATGGCTCAGCTAGTAGAGAGCTCCCATTGCAGCCCTGGGGACTAAGGATTGAATCCCTGGCCTGGGCCTGGTCCCAGCCTGTGTGGACCCATATGCTGAACTGGGGTGTGTTTCTCACTCCAGTTAGGTTCCTGCCAGGGCAAACATCCATGTGGGAGGCCCCCAATTTGGCTCCTACCCCAGGCATACCTCCCATGTAGAAGGGCCCCAGCTCAAGGGGTGCATGCCTCCCATGCAGGAGGTCCCCTGCCTGGTTCCTGCCCTGTGCAGCCCCCTTGTCCGCCTGTGGAATGAAACCATATGGAAAACTAATGATGTAGAAATATGGAGACTGCTCTGGGCCCCTCCACTTCTCTCTGTCTCTCTATCTCTCTGTCAAAAACAATAAAACAAATCTTTAAAAAAATAAATGGCAATGGGCTATATTATATGTAAGTATACATACCTTCTGTCATTTAACTACTTTTAAAATCACATAACATATCTTAGATACTGTCCCATTCTTCTGAATGACGCTATTCCATTTTATTAATAATTTATAGAAATCCAAAATTATTGATAAAGTATGTCACAGTTTTACTTAGTAATACTTTATTTACCTACATTTGATATCTACATTTAATTCTCATTAATGGTTGTTATTTGAGAAGTATGGAAGGGCAGACTTCTAGCTTTTTGCTTGATTTATATATCAAATCACATTTTCTAGTTTATCTGAATAATATATCCCCAGTCTGTTTGTTAAAATCTGGAAAAGAACTAGGAAGAGAAATAATGTAAATTTCTTTGATTACCAACTAGATAAAATGAAACTATAGCCCTTACATGTAATATAGACAAAAAAGGCATTTGAGTTGTGTCAATTTTCTATAGTAACTAACTATAATGTAAAATAGGTAGAAGATAAAAATCCTTTCATTTTTGTGGCCAAATAACCAGTTTCCATTTTGTTCACTCCCATCTTTTCCTGTAGTGCTGATTTAAAGACAAAACACACAGAGCTTTCCTCACCTAAGGATTTGAAGACATCGGGGCTAGCATATTTCCCGTCAAAGTACACGGTGTTGTTCTGAGAGTCGAAGGCACGGCACATTCTGATAAACACCACCTCTAGAGAACCTAAGCAAAGGCAGAAGAATGAAGTGGATTATTACATCTTTGAGAATTTGTTTTGAAGGCACTAATGTAGAGACCCGTTTCTGAGCCAGAGCAGTGTGTGCTGTTTAGCTAGAGGGGGTGAGGGTGGGGGGTCTCAGTCACATTTGCTCTCCAAAAGGGCAAAGTTCACTAGTATAATTAAATGCTAGAGCAGAAGCTGAGACCTGCTTGACTGAAGAGAGGATTGATTTACAAATTACTTCATTGGCACTCTTCTGTCTTGCAGTATGAAGTCTCAGTTGCTAGGAAAACATTGATTCATATTTATTAAAACAAACAATAAAGACCTAGGAATGTTTCTCTGAGTTTCACAGCCTTCTTCCTAACAACTAATCGTAACCTCCCCAGGATCTAGCAGGGGTAGATAACCTTTTGGCTTCCCTGGGCCACACTGGAAGAATGGTCTTGGGCCATAGATAAAATACACTAACACTAACAATAGCTGATGAGCTTAAAAAAACACAAAAAGAAGGTCACAAAAAAATCTTATAATGGTTTTAAGAATTTGTGTGGGGCCTCCTTCAAAGCCATCCTGGGCCACAGGTTGGATGTTCCTGAGTAAAAACAAAACACAGGTGATGGTAAAACTGGGGAATGTGAGTGTCCTTCAAATTAATATTTTTACCCAGAGGGAAAGCAAAATGAAGGGCATGTTTCCTGCAGATAGCTCAGAAACCTTTAAAAAGAACTCAGCTTCTGCTAAGAGAAACCTGAACTATTATCATTGGAGAAAAACTGTTCCCGACACCTTCCTTACCAAGCATTTCTTTAATAAGCAGGTGAAAGCAGGTTAGGAAGAGATCTCAAAATTCACTTGCAAAGCACATACCTGCTTTGAGAAGCACAATTTGATCATTTTGACACAGTTCCATAAATCCATCAATGCGTTTGGCAAACTCCACCACGTACTGTATAGCTTCTGTGATTTTGATGGCACACAATTGCCACATCACCTCCCGCTGCTGTGAGAGAGGGAGACACATTAGCATCCACGGTTACCCACATCCTTGGCAGAAGTGATTTAACTGTTTCTGTTTCATAAAATCCTTCTTGGGAAAGGGATTCCAAAAAGCTAGAGGATTCAAAAATAAACAGTCAGCCAGTTATTTGGGTTATTACGATTGCTTCCAAGTCCTTTCCCATCTCCTCCAATTCCTCTCTTACCTCTTTGGTGGCAAAGGGACACAGGAGGATGTTATGAGCATATATGTAGCAGAAAATGAAAAGGCATGCCACTGCTTTTAACTCTGGGCCACAAAGAGTAGCGAAGCAGTATTTCCTCTTATGCAATTACTTTGCCTTGGGGAGTTTCATGCCACTTTACTGGGGGAAGGGGAAAAGAGGGGGATCAATTACGCTTATTGTGCCCCTGCTATGAGCTAGGTGCTGGATGACAGTCTTATCTTATTTCATTTTCACAAGGACATTTTTCCATTTTCCATAAGTGGACATGAACGCTCTCAGAGGTTTCATAGCCAGTGGGTACTGGAGCTGGGATTCACACCCCAGCATCTTTGACCCTGAATCCCATTTCATACACTTCACTGCTTCTTACTGCTATCCTGGTCCCCTTTGTAATTGTGGCCGCTGGTGGTACATGCTTCCTCAAAGGCAGATAAAATGATGTGTTGCTTGCTATTCTCCAACCTGTCCTGTTTAATTCCTTTTATTTTTATTTATTTATTTAATTTTTAAAAATTTTATTTATTTATTTATTGACAGAGAGAGAGAGAGAGAGGGAGAGAGATACAGAGATAGAGACAGAGAGAGAACTGAGCTGGGGGCACTCCCCAGTTCAGCATATGGTTCCGCACGGGCCGGGGCAGGGATTCGATCCTCAGTCCCCAGCGCTGCAAAGTGAGCGCTTAACCCACTGAGCCATCCCGGCTTCCCCAAAACATTTTATTTATTTATTTTTTTATTTTTGACAGAGGATGGGGGGGGGGAGGGAGAGAGAGAAAGAGAGAGAAAGATACAGGGACAGAGAGAGAACTGAACTGGGGGAGCTCCCGAGTTCAGCATATGGGTCCGCACGGGCCGGGGCCGGGATTCGATGCTCGGTCCCCAGGGCTGCAAAGTGTAATTCCTTTTATATACCCAACATACAATTGACTGACAGTTGTGATCTGGGTCTGTTGTGTTGCTTACTTCTTCCCCCAATCTTAGTTCTACCAATATGATGGGGTAGAAGAAATACTGAATTAGGAGCCAAGAGTTATGGTTTAGTCATTATGTTTACACTCTCCAGTCATACGCCAAAAGACATTAGTTTCTTCCTATGTAAAATGAAGGGTGAGATTAACCTAGATAATCTGTATGGTCCTTCCTTAGCCTGAATATCTATGCTTACTGAGAAAAGCCACAGCGTTTTCTTTATCCAGATGTAGAGTGAAAGATTAAAAGTTTCCCTTTTCTAGTTCTGTCCTCCCATTTTGGTGGCCTGTTGATCAGTATATTTTATAGAAAAAACACTAGGTTCAGACTGGGGTTATGATCATACTTCCAAGCCTTTTTGTGTACACATTCTCTAAACTCCCTCTTAACTTCTGCAAAAATGAGGCTGAGATTATTTTATATGAACTTCCTGACCTCGAAACTTGCATTATGATATCAGAATAAATCCCAATTCATTTCAGCTTTTGGAAACTCTTGAATTTAGCCTCCAGCTGACAAATGATAGGAGAGGTGTGTACAGTTAGAGGCGCAATAGAATTTGTTTCCTATTGCTGAAATGTCGCTTGTTGGCATCTCAGGAAGCCTCAAGGACCTGATCAGTTCTGTAAGAAAGATTTTTAAACAGAAATATGATATCTGATGAAAGGCATTCATTCTTTGGTGTTTGTAGTCTTGATCAAATCACCTCCATGAGCCCCCTTCCAGAGTTGCCGCCTCCTGGGTAAAAGTCACCAGAGCATACCTTGCTTTGATAGTTCTCAATCTCCTCCTGCAGAAAGGTCTGCCACGTTATCTGCTGGAGTTCTTCTCTCAGGTATTGGCAAGTTTCCAGATGTGATTTAGATATATTCTGTGCAAGGTGTTCTAAGAGAAAACGGGAGATCACAAGTCAAGTTGTTCTCTGGATAATCAGTGTTTTCCCTACTTAATATTTGATTTAAAAATAACAAGTAGAAAGCAACATGTTGAACCAGGCTTAATTGTCTTTACACATTTAAATAAGAAATTTGGAATTATTCTGTATTTTGGAACATGAGGAAATAGGACAGGCAAAGCTAACAGTTAGCAGTAAGTTTTGGTAACTCTGAAGATCCTCTTCACCTTGACCTTCTACTATGCCTTCCCACCAAGATGTAGGAATGAACAAATATTGAACTAGGTATGTGTGGGAAATTACTGACACAGTCTCTTCTTGGCATTTTTACAAAGACATATTTGTCATTGACCTGGGAAGGATTACTCATGAAAAATTAGGAAACGGTATTCTTCGATGATGACAACCAGTTATTCTATAGCAGAACAAGCATTATGGAGGCCTACTATGTCATTATATATAGTATAGTGGATAAGAGATAGACTCTGCAGCCAGACTGCCTGGGTCTGAATCTGTTTTGCTACTTACTAGCTGTGTGATCTTGGGCAAATTACTTAACCTCTCTGTGCTTTGGTTTAGACAACTGTATCTATTTCATAGGGTTTCTGTGAGAATTAAATGATTTGAGCACTTAGAAATGGGAGGGTTACAGAATGTGTGCTACCTAAACATTAGTTCTTATACTGGCATGTATGGAGTTTGAAGATATTGAAAGAAATAAATGCCAAACAAGGTTCTCTAAGAATTTATAGTCTGGTGAACATGTATAAACATGCTAAAAGGACAAGTCAAGTCATTAGACAAAGTATAAAGTTGAATTATATCAGAAGAGAAAGAAAAAAGATAGGTGCTGTCAGAGAAGGGACATTTAAATTGGACCCCGAGGGTGGATTGGATTTGGTAGGTGGAGGGCAGTTGTGTGAGATGGTAGGCAAGTTCTACATTCAAAGGATGGCAGGTGAAGGAACCAATATGGCATTTATCGGAGCAAACAGATGTGATAAATTGATAGAGTCAAAACAGAAATACGAGTAGTTGAAGTCCAAATGCCAAAGGATCTTGAATGTTAGGGTTGAGTTTGGACTTGATTTAACAAAAGGAGTTAGCAGAATTCTCTAGGGGGAGCTGACATACTGAACACTGTATCTGGGGAAACAGAACACACAGTTTTGTGACTGGTGGATTAGAGAATAGAGAGGAAGGAGGCAGGAGGACCAATTAGAAGGATGCTGGACTCTAGATGCGAAGGAATAATGACTTAAAGCAGTTGGTAATCATTGTTATAGAGGGGAAAGACAATGAAAAATATTTAAAAAAAGAACTGATAAGGTTCTGTGAATATAAAACCATACCAAAAAGTGGTCCCTTTCCCAGGGCCTTGAATATTTAATAGGATAGCCATGTAAACAAATGATGCTGAATGCAAACTTGGCAACACTAGGAAGAGTATTTATTTGGAAATTTGAGACTGCTTTTGTCAAACAGAATCAGATGTGTCTGTGTGAAAACAGAACAGGTTCACCTACATGAAGCTTGAAACTAGAATCTCTTCAGAGACAATGAAACACAATACAAAGGCTGTCCAGAAAAAAAATCCAGCCATGAATGCCTTTATTTTTCATATTACATGGCTGGATACTTTTAGAACACACCTCAGAAACCTTAATAGCCCTACTGGCAACACATAGACACAAAACAATATGAGTAAGTATCATACAAATAAAACATAAAAGAATTTAAAGAGACAGAAGCTGACAGAAAGAGGAAGAAGTCAATAAATTATGTCTTACAATCAACGATGCTTGTTAAGAGGAGAATAAAGACAAAAGTAATGGGAAATCAGAAACAAGAAAATGTGTGTAAATAAGGCAGTGAACTATCTCCTCCTCAAAGAACTCTCAATCTCTGAGCCAGATTCTAGAATGTAAACCAAGCTGCAGATACGAAGAAGATGATGAAGTGTTCACGAGGAGGTAGGGAAATCCCATGAGGAGAAGGATGAGAAGAGGCTCTTGGAAGTCTCTCCCAGATGATGCTTCTTTTCCAGTTAATATGGTCAGCACATTTCACTTCATCCTAAAAACTGTTCCCACTCATCCGTGCCTATTTAGGTCCAGAGTTAAAGTGGCAACGAATGAGACAAAGTACATGACACACCAGTAGAGGGCAGTGGCTGCATTCTCAGCAGCTGCTCACCAACTGCCTGTGACTCCCCGATTCACAGTGGATTTGGCAAGTGTGAAATTTTAGACACCATTGTTTTTAAATCTCCATTTCAGATCACTTCTTGGCCTTTTGGCTAAGATTAAGTGTAAATCTCCATTTCAGCAAAGGAGAACATGGTCAGACTGAGTATAAGTGGAGAAGTTAGTGTGGTCTCTCAGAGAAGCAGCCTGGAATAATGAAACACCTTGGAACTAGGAGTTAGAAGACCTGGTTTCTGGTCTAAGTTCTGTGACAGGCAAATAAGTTCATCTCCTCAACCATGACTGCTTTCTCAATACAGCCACAGTCTAGACACTTCAGATGGAAAATCCTGACTTCTGAGTCAGTCACAGATTTTCATAGTGGGAAGGAACTTCAGACATCATCTAAACTCTCTTCAGTTTACAGATAATAACAACATTAATAGTGATGATAGTAGTTAACACGTATGTAGTATTTACGATGTGCCAGACTCATATAATATATATTATGAATACACACATACACACACACACCCCTTATTTAATCTTTGTAACAAGCCTAGGAGGGTTATCTAGTATTAGCTCCATTTTACTGATGGATTTAAATGACTTTTTCAAGGTGGCACAGATGGCATGTGGTCAATTATTTAAACACACAGAATTTGGCTCCAGAGTCTGTGTTCTTACTCTTTAAAAGATTTATTTTTATTGTTTTTGACAGAGAGAGAGAGAGAGAGAGAGAGAGAGAGAGAGAGAGAGAGAGAGAGAGAGAGAAGGGGTAGGGCCCATAACAGTCTCCATAGTTGCACATCATTGGTTTTTTCCACATAGTTTCATTCCACAGGTGGGTGCGGGGCTGCAGAGGGCAGGAACTGGGCTGGGGTCTCACCCCGGTGAGAACTGAACTGGGGGCACTTCCCAGTTGAGCATATGGGTCCCCATGGGCAGGGGCCGGGATTCGATCCTCGGTCCCCATGGCTGCAAAGTGAGTGCTTAACACACTGAGCCCATCCTGGCTTCCCCTGTGTTCTTACTCTTCAAATTCAATAGGTTGGGATACTGCAGCTTGCAGAGGTTATATGACTTATACTGAATTATACGGCCTATTGCAGAGCTAGGACCACAACGCATGTAGGCTAATCTCTTGTCTTATGCTTTGACCAATATACCAATATGTCATTGTGTCTCTTGCACAGGTTTTAGTTATCGATTATAGTAACAAGTGCAGTTAATTCTTTTTTTTTTTTTTAAATGAACTTAGATTGTTTATCTGGAATGTATAATTCAGGTACTAATTGTACATCAAAGGCAAAATTTCTTAGCCATGAATGCAGATGGATTCCCAATAAAAGTAATGGACTGCAGATACTATTATTAAAAGACAGAATTAGGCTTAGGCTTAATTTAAAATGTTTTCCAATTGAATAATTGTTTTCATTTGATGAAAATCCAATGACCAAATTTAGCCTAAAATGAAGTCAAGTGTCTTAGTTAAAGAGACAGCAGGACTTAAGCCCCACAAGGAATATAGCTTTAAAGACAGAGCAGCAAAATCTTTGGCCATTTTTCTGCTACTCTCAGCTCTTCAAACTATTTTTGCCCAGGTAAATGGGATAGAAAATTAGAGTCCAGTTATATCCTTCTTCAGATAAATTCTTGTTTAGTTTTGGGTTTGGGACTAATCCTAGTGACAAATTAATTTTACTCATTGTGAAAAATGCCACAATGCATGTGAAAATTCCCTTATTTAGGAGAACATGGAGAAAATATGAGGGCACAGGTCTCTCAGACTACACAGGGAGGTGACAAGTATGGAAGAGAAAACTGATTTGTGGGGGAGGGGAAGCTGGAAGGATCAACTTAGCTATTTCTGGTCCCACTCAGATATTAGTGCACCCTTAGCCAAAGTGCCATATTCAAGGGCAACACTTCGGTTAAGCCCTGTGGACTCACTTCAGGGTTGAACATTTGACAAGCAAACAGGATAGATTCCCTAGTATTTATGATAAGGGAGGCAGATCTAAAGTGAAGCCGGGTCATTTTTCATAATATGTCAGCTTTCAATCAAATCCTTATTCATTTCTGAAAATTTTACTTTCATTACAGTTCTGCTCAAGGCTCAACCAACCAAGATTTCATGACAAAAATGGAAGGTTTTTGTTCTAGTTCAAGAAAAATAAAATCAAGCCTACCTCTGCTCAGCTTGGCTTCTAGTTCAGAGGTTTCTCTGTTAATCAAAAGAGCTGTGATACACCTTTAATGCCGTTTAGTGGTTAAAGACCAGGCTTAAAATGTCCCTGCTCTTGAGGATTTAAATTTAGACCCATAAAGAGGTGCTTGTGTAGAAACCGTAAAGAACATTCAATTTGTTCTATTTGGAGAAAGATTTTACTGGAAATATAAATTTCACCTAAAAGTGTTTTATGGGGTTCAGAGGTGGAGAAACCATCTAAAGAACACAACCGTTTTTTCTGTGAACTGAGGATTTTTGTGCTCAAGTCAGAACCTGCTGGTTCTTTTCCAGCTGAAGTCTTCATTCTCCCCTCATATTCACTTAGTTATCTCCACAGCAACTAATTGAAATATCCCAAAGAATTATAACCTAATGCAAGGAATACTGGGAGGAACAGATCAAATCCTAAAACTGCAAAGGTTCTTATTACAGTGTCTCTAATAATAGTGCTGTACTTAAAAATCGATGAAATGTCACAGAGGATGCTAACACAACTTCCCATTGCCTGTGTTATCAACATTTCTAGGTCACATCTCCCGAGAAGCAACAATGTCACAGGAATAAGGGAATGACAGGATTTTGTTTTTGTTTTGTGGTGGTATGGTGAGTCTTGTATGATATAGATCAGTTTTAGCATCAGTATCCATCACCAAAACATTTTAGCAAATAAAGAAGTCAATTTCCCTTTAACATTTAGAGACTCTATCAGGGTGACAAAACTTAGATACCTACAGGGGCTGGGCAGGGAGGTAAGTGGAGAGAGTAGAGCTGGCCCTTCTAAAGGTGTTAGTAACCAATTGGTGCAGTCAGCTGCTGTTGTTCACAAAGGCAGGTACTCTGTTCGTAGATCATTGTTTTTTTCACACATGAAGCTGAATTTTTTTTTTTTGGTGGAATTGTCCAGGTTTAAAATTTTGCCAATTGACTTAAAAGTTTAAGACTTTGCATTGGTAAAAACAAAAACAAAAAACAAAACAAAACAAAACACCCACATCTGTGGACCAGGTTCAGTCGGTAGACTGCCATTTCATGAGTTTAGATATAAAGCAATTGCTGGAATACAACTAAAGTCAATAATTAACAAAGTTAATGGAGTCATTCCCTGAACTTCACAGTTTTGTGTGTGTGTGTATGTAGTTTTAAGACTGCTTTAAATTCACGTTGGTCTATCTCTGATGCCCAGAGGTCAATGCATTTCTTGGATATACAATGGGAAACAGTAGACAATCAAAAGCAAGGGGCAGGCAGGGTGGAATTATGAAGTGGTCCCAATGGTCAAGGTGAATTACCCTTCTAGCTGCATTATTTTACTAACAGAACTCCTTAGAGGAAAGTCAAACACATCACATTTACTTCAAAGGGCATACGTAGGGCACCCCAATGGAAATGTGGCAGCCATTACCTAATTCCGCCATGGACACAGTTGGGGACGTCTCTCCATTGGTGAAAGAACAGTAGGGAAAGAAACCTGATGCTGGTGTGTAGTCACATATTGGTTCTGGTTTGATTCCATTGATATCCAGACCGGACTGGTCCGGGGAAGGCTGTATGTCCAGGTAGAAGCTGCTGACGGCTGAGTCTGCCTTGCTGCCCTCAGGGGTGTGCCCATCGATGTAGCTGCTGAGGTCGTCGTGCAGTTCCGTCAGCCCGTTGGCAGAGATGTTGTAGGTTGGGGTCAGTGGCTCAGCCTCTCCAGGCTGCTGTTGGTGGTCGCGCTGCTGCTGCTGCATCCTGTGCTTCTGCACTTCGGCATACAAGCTGTCTCTCTGCTTTTTCGACATGCGGCCAAATTTTACAGCTGAAAGAAAAAAGCCAAACCACACCCTGTACAATAGGCTTTTCTTCATTAGCCTCTCCAGCAGGCTTTAAGGGGTTCCGTTGAAGTCTCAGACAATCTCAATCAAACACCCCATAAACACAAAATAAAGATGGGATTCAGAGGACAAAACGGTCCCAGCCCACAGCCCCCACAGCAAAGACACATCCCAGGGGAACTAAATTTCAGAAACTGACTCAGGACGGGCAGAAGAGACCTGGGGTAATGACCACCCAGGTTTGCCTACTGTCATAGAACGCTGTGCTCAGTGGGAGCCACTGGTATATGACAGAAGCTGTAAGCTGGCCTGGATACACAGACTCACAGAGGTACATGGAGGCACAAGCAGGCAAACCTCAACTTCCATTCATCCCACTATTTTGTGCACTTGCATGAGTTTTGTCCCAATTAGACCCCTGAATCTGGGGCTTCAGTGAGCGATCTGAACACACTGGATGAGGCCTTTGTGATTCCAGGAATTACATCTCAGAGTTGACCTACCGAAGAAGCACCTTCCTTACTCTTGGGTCATAGTAGCCCCTATAAAATGCTTAACCCCATCTTTAAATGACACTTTCTACTATTCTCATTTAGCCTCAAGTAGAAAAAGTATCAGAATTTTGGAAAGGGTAAATGCTGCGTCAGATTCCTATTGGGCGAATTTGTGTTTATAATGCTTCTCCTTGAGATGCATCCCCATTTTACAGTGGAGCGTCTGGCTCGGGGGCCGGCCTCCCATGTGGGAGGCCCCTGGCCCAGTTCCTGCCCTGCGCGGTCCCCACCCACCTGTGTGGATCAAAACCAAGTAAAAAACCGATGAAGTTCAACTATGGAGACTGCTCTGGGCCCTACCCCTTCTCTGTCTCTGTCAAAAACAATAAAATAAATCTTAAAAAAAAAAAAAAAAATGCAGCATCAACTGTAGTAACTTTCTAGTTGATTCAGAATTCCAGTGATTTCTCTTGAAGCCCCCAGATAATTGAGAAAAAAAAAGTCCTATGATTTCCTGGTGTGAACTCTCGCACTAACCCATTTACTTCTCAGCCCGATTCTGTATATGTAGATAAAGCCTCTGCTGAATGACCTAATTGATTGTGGTTAGATTTATACCTGAGGGGGAGGATGAGTTCACCCACTGACCATCATCATAATTCTATGAGTCTCTGGGAAGGAGGCAGAATAAATGGACCACCCGGTGGATTAATTTTCTGCCAAGCAGAACATGCTGTCCTTTTCAGGAGAGGAAACAAGCGAGTTGGATATTGTCAATTTCCAGGTTCCAAGACTCAGGTAACACACTGGGGTGGGGCCGGTTAGACAGCAACCAAGCTGATAGGGACTTTGAATTTCAGGGCTGTAATTATATAAGCACCCCAATGCACTCCAAGCCCACAGCAATGCATGGCATCAGTTAAATGCAAAATCTCCAGCAGGCACACCGAAAGCACTTTATTTATTTAGTTATTTTTGTGTGCGAAGAATCTGTGTTCTAGAACACCCAAGGGGCTTTAGAGTCACAGTGGAAACTTGGTCAGCTGTGACAGTGAACTGTGTTTTCACTTTTGCCTGAATATTAGCAATCGTAATCACCCCATCTTGTAAGTGAAAGGCTCAGCTCTTGGGAAAATGCATACACAACGTGTGATTCTAACTGACAAGTTCATAAGAGATGAACCTAATGTTGTCAGTTTAGTGCCATTGGAAGATGAAATCAATAGAGGTGCATATCACAGACATTTCTGAGGATACAGTATAGTACGTTCTGGGACTTGCATATTCTGATGGCAAAAACGCTTTTCTTTTTACATATCCTAAGAGGCCACCCTGGGCCCCATTACTGAAGGTCAACACAACTCATGCCTGGGTGTGTCCGCAGGTCCCCAAAACATTTGATTATGGGGAAGGCAGGCTTTTGGAATGCCTGCTCAGCATCTAAAGTATTTTTCCACAGGCTGAAACTCTACTGGAAGAGATGATTTCTTCAAAGGGATTTCTTACAAGAGCTAGCCAGCCAGTATATTTGGAAAAGTCCTTAAAAAGTGCCCGCTGTACTTTCTGCCCAGTTTCCTTGTATAATATAAGAATAACTGTCTTGAAATCTGGTGTTGATTATTCAGTGTATTTAAGACAGTTTTCCAGGAAGATCTTGAAAGGTTCTGCAACCGAATGGTAGATGGTCTCTATTTCTTAAAATAGCTTCTTTCAGTAAAAAAAACATTCATTTGTCATGGAGCCACTTCTTGCACTATTTTCACACATTCAGCGTGTACAAATATTTGACTTTGGCACGTGATTCAAAATATCCAGTTAGAATAAAAGCTAGTTCAATCCAAGTGCCCATAAGCTTACTGGCGTCAAGAACCTAACAATCAGCTCCTGCCTGTGTTTCCTTTGGAGGAAAATGCCTATGGGAGGTATTATTTATTAAGGTCTTCAGATGATCCTTACCTGGGATCAATTCATCAACCTGTAATGTCTTATATGTCAAAAATTGGAAGGTGTTCAGACTACACAGACACTTGTGCTCCATGTACCTCTCCCTCCCAACCCCCGTCAGTTGGTCAGCTGACTCTGGTGGATAGTGGAGGAGAAAGTAACTGCTATGAAACCCACAAAACCACTAGGGAAGGGGTGATATCTTTTTGCCAATCTGGATCCAGGTTTCAGAGGGCCCTTCACAGCCCCATGCCACTTCGCATGCTCACCATCTCGAGACATCCCCACGGCAAGGCATTTCTGCAATCGACAGTGCTGGCAGCGGTTCCTACTGGTTCGATCAATCAAACAGTTCTTCTGACGAGGACAGGAATAGGTGGCATTGCTTTGCTGACTTCTCCTGAAAAAGCCCTGTGATTCAGTTATAAAATGCAGAACAGGTTAGTGTCAGTTGGAGCTGTATGATACTAAAGGCAGTATATGAGCATGGAGTGGCATTAATATTTAATGAGAATTAAACTCATAGCAGCATCATCTAGGAGACCATTAATGAAATTAGTCACTTCTTTTTCCTTGAGTGGAATTGATCCCCAGAGCCCAATCCTCCATTCCTTACATATGCAAAACTTTAACTCCAGCAGCCCCTTGCTTGTGTAAACGGACACAGGATAGGTCCTGTTCTTGGTTTCTGACCATCAAAAGCAATGTGTTGAGGCAACAGTACAAAGGCACTTATCTTGAACCTTGATCTGCAAAACCTTTTTACGAGAGTAAACACAAACACTTCTCTGGGAAGTCCAGAGGTAAGGAAAAGGCAGCCTTACTGTGGTCCAGGGTGGCTGAAATCCTGGTACGCTGTGGTTTTCTCTACCAGTCCCCTTAAATTCACCATCCTTTAGGTGTCTTGCATTCTTTATGTCAGAATCTACTGCTCCAAGAAGTTAAATGACACTTGCATAAATTATTTTGGCAGATCAATCAGCTTGGGAATACTTGACCCTGACAGTTTGAAAATATCACGTATTCAAATAATTAGAGAAGACACTTTGGAGTATATCTTCATGAGTATGTGGGTTCACGTACCATATATCTTAACATATTCCAAGGTACTGCACATGGTGATTTTACAATAAATGTAATTAAAATGGATTTTACCTTCATGTTGTCGTTTAGAGTTGGGGAAAATAATTGTGGAGTTTTATCAGCTTATCTCTTTTTTCTTTGAACATAAGAAGTAGCTCTATAAATTCTCATGTGCACATTTGTAAAAAGCCAAAAATGGTTTTAAAAAGTAAAACAAATGTCACATATTCAATGATCTCAGCCTTTAAGATTGAACAATTCAATCCGATGTTAACAAGTTCCATTTATTTGTTAAGCTCTGTTTTGGAGACGAGAGGGTGTACAAAGATGCATAAGCTGCTGCTGACTTCAAGGATTTCCTTCTTTCGTCCCTCCCTCCTTCCCTCTCTGCCTTCATTCTTGCTAACTTCTTGAGCTGTGTTCTTACTAGCTCATTAAATTTTGATTATTGTTTTCTTAAAGCTGCAGGTTTTCCTTTTAGTTATGCTGTTTTCGTAGCAACCCACAAGTTTGCTATGTAGTATTTTCATGATCATTCAATTGAAAGCATACTCTAATTTTCATTAGATTTCTCCTTTAATCCATGTGTTATTTAGAAGTACATTTCTTAATGTTCAAACATATGGGGGGTATTAGGTTATCTTTTTATTGTCGAGTTACCTCTTACTGGCTTTGCAAGCTAGGAATGCACTCTGAAAAAGAAGAGGATAACCAGAGCTATTTCTATGAAGCAGAATCGTGCAGGGTACAAGAGTATTACCATTTTCAAAACTCTAACGGCAAAGATAGATGACTCCAACGAAGAGGACACTAGTATAGAAGGGAGAGGTAAAATCCCAAAGTAGTGGCAGAATGGTGGGGCAAACTGATAAGAGTACTTTCTCACCAAAAGACTTTCCTGGAGGCCAATTTGGCAGTTGTGCCAAAATCCTTAAAAACATGCTTATCCACCGAATCAGTAATTACTCTTTAGAGATTATATTATAAAGGAATATTAAGAATGGAACAAAGATTTACCTATAAGAATGTACAGCACAGTACTATTTGTAATATAAAAAAAATTTTTTAGAAAGATGCTAAATGCCCAAAATTAATGAACTGGAAGAGTCATGGTGGATATCCATACATTCAGCAACCACTAAAAGTGGAGTTTCAAAAATACAGTTATTGACATCAAAAGGTGATAAAAATATACTGTAGAATTAAAAAAGAAAAAAAAAAAAGCTAAAGAACTAAACACAAAAATGCAATTTTTGACCAAAAAATCCATATATTTAACATAGAAGAAACTTTAAGAAATTATGCCCCCAAATGAAAAGAATTATTGGCACTTATTGGTAGGGCTACAAGTGATTTTAATTTTTTTCTGTTTATCTGTGCTTTCTGATTTTTCTACAATATGCAGGAAGAAAGGTATGAGAACTACTTGAGAGGAATAGTCTAGTACATACTGGAAGAGAAATTGTCTTGGATCACACATAAAATACACTAACAAAAGCTGATGAGTTTAAAAAGAATCTCAAAAAAGTCTCATAATGTTTTAAGGAAGTTTACACATTTGTGTTGGGCCACAGGCTGGACAAGGTTGGTCTAGCACACCTGTTCTCTTTTGTGATGACTGAGGACCTTTGTGGAGTAAGTAGATGTATAGGATGGCTAGGACCTCAGCGCCCAGTTCTTTCCTTTTGAGACACAACTGGGGATGGAGGGAGCAGGACACAGACTTCTCATTGCCTCTGGGCACTCAGCCCAGCTGCTCACTAACCTAAACACAGACCGGCAAGGCTGGCGGCCCACGGTCTCAGACTGTCTCTCTATTGTCCTGTAAACCTCCCTGATACCAAGTCTGGCCTCTTCTGTGAAGCAATCTCTCTTTTCTCAAAAGATCGAAAGCTGTGGGGTTTTTACTTTGGTTTGTTTTGTGCCTTTTTTTTTTCCTCTGTGAAAAGGAGTGAGAAGAAGTGAGCTTTCTTTGGGGCTTACTGGAGAAAATTCAAGAAAATATAAATGGTAACAGAGGCAGATAATTTTGAGAGATACCAAGAGGTCAGCTGTCTAGGTATTCAGTTTAGTCTGAGACACATAATATCTGTGAAAGCTGAAAGGCATTTCTTTCTTGACCCGCTACCACCACTGAGACCCTCTGTGTTTGCTATCACTGTAGATGCCTAGGATCAGGAATTATTTGCTTTTCCTTTAGTTGAGGCTGCATTTTGCTTGCTTCACAATGAGTCCATTCCACTTTGTTCTATGATCACTAAATATGGAGAATGCCTGAGTGATCTCTTTTTTCCTTTAAAGGGAAGCAGTACTTGGGGGCTGCCATGCTGTTTCCCAATATTTAATCTGTGGACCAAATCACAGTATCTGTCACCTTCCTTTCTGGGCTCTTTTCTATCTTTAGAGTTTCTTTTCACATCCTCTCCAGATTCTCCACTCCCTTCAAAAATATGAAATCTGAAATTAGATAGAGTTCTTGAATAACAGTTGAGTCATTAACAAAAAGGACGCTACTTTTTAGTTTCCACATATTAAATGCAAGTTAACATCGACCGCCATGCATAAAGGTCCCAAATGTTAGCACAGAAGCCATACATAAACACCAATTCCCTCTGCTCTAAGGGAACTCTGAGAGGGCATGATGATGATGATGATGAAGATAAAAGGTTTGGGCACAGCAAGTGAGCAAATAGACACACCTTGCTCTTCACAACAGCATTTATTCTTCATTGAGTCAGTTCAGCAAGTGCCTCAAGTGGCAGACTAAGAACAGAGAAGAGATCTTTCTTTCGGACTCAGTCAACAGAGTCATGCACATAAGGAGAGCTATCAAATATCAGACAGGAGGGGTCAAGTGCAATTATTAAGTGAGAATCGTGAAGGGAGAGAGAATTAGTCTCTGTGAGTCAGGTAAACACTGAACCTTTGCATGTCAGACTGAATAAGGGCTTGGTCTTCCTTTTTATATTTTTTCCTCAACTCTTCAGCATTCCTTGGGGTTTCTCAAAGGTTTAAGGATTTATGAAGTTAAACTGATAAAATATTTAAAATTAATGAATACATAAGAGGGAGAGTAGAAGAGTGAGAAGAAAGAGTAAGAAAGGTACAAAGTGTAGCAGGCACCTCCCTATGTAAAGGTAGAAAGAAGTGGGCTCATAAATGTAGCAGCACAAGCCAGTGAGTGCACGAAGTTTTGGGTGGAATTGAGGGGGTCATGTATAAAGAAAAGAGAAAGTGCTACAGCTGTGAGTTATTGGGAAAGATATTAAACACATAACTTTGGAGTTTTATTTCTAAAAGATGAGCTAATGGCTTTCTTAAAAGGTTTTTTGTTGTTGTGTTTTTTTTTTACAGATGTCAGAGCACATGGAGATGTGCCATTATAAACATGGTGGGCTTGAGCGGAGAGCCACCATGATGTATTTCAGGGTGGTGTGGACTTGGTGTAACTGTGGCACACTACCACCACCTAGTGGCTGCATGTTAGCATGCAGCTATTGCAAATAGTACCAGTAAATCAGAATAATATAAACCCGGCATTTAGATAGATCTGGGAGTTAAGAGATGATCAAGTTCTTGAGTTCTTAAACAGATGGTACATCAGAATCACCTATAGATCTTTAAAAAAATACACTTGAGGTCTACTTAACTAGAATCTTTGGGAATGGTAGTCCAGACATACATATTAAACAATATGAAATGGTCCTTTTTATAGGTCAAAAAAGAAGAAATGTCCATTTTGAACTGTAAATATTAATAATATTAACCAAGCTTACTGAAGACTGTTGCCTTCCCCTTAAGAACCAGAAATCGACTCTAGTTTTCTAATTTTGCAGATAACAAAAATGAGATCAGAATGGTAAGTGACTTGTTCAAGTTTGTCCTGTGGCAGGTAGGTGTCAGTGCTGGGATTCAAACTCCAGTGTCCTAACTTTGACTGCAGTGCCCTCATGGAAGTGTCTCTCCGTAAGTATTGTACTAACAAATCTGATGTCACACAGTCTCAGTTTGCTCATTCAAAGCCTCCCCGGATATCAACCTTCTGTCTCAGTTTCCACTGTGTTAAGGAGAAGTGGGTGTTTCCTCCTTTTTTCCACCTTACCTTTAAAAGTGCCTGTCATTGAGTTTTATTTCTGATTTATGCCTTCACTCTCTGGAAAATTCTATTGCCTATTTTTTATTTAACAATATGGTTGTATACTATGAAACTGTTCATCAATCCCACTAGATTGGAGCTCCCCAGGACCAGGACAGAGACCAGGGTAGGGTGTGTGGGAAGGCTCATACTTGCTTGCAAGGAATGAATGTTAAAACTGTGTGAGCCAGTTGTTAAACATAAGCATTATTAAAATTCAACTCATAATTCTCAGTTTGCTAATATCCATGTTCTTGAGGTTACTAACATCAATTCTATCTGAATGGTGGACACTATATAATGTATCCAGCGAGTTTACATATTGGGAGGCTTGAAATTGACCATGTGGTAGCAGTATTCAGAAATTGGCAAATGATACAAATCGGGCTTGATTTATTGTCCTACTTACTATCAGTTTTGAAGTGATAGCGAAAATGGTAACAATGTGGGTTAAATATAAAAGTATGTCATGTCCGTAGCCATCGAGATGTGACTAGCACACAAAAATTGAGGAAACATTCTTCCAGTACTTAAAACCTATTATCTGATTCAGCGAAGAAGTTGCTCATGTCATCATTGACGTATGAGTGAAGTTTCAAAATATGTCTTCCTTGTTTTACTTTCCTCTTATTCATTAATGCAAACAAAAATATCAACCAACATTTATGTTGGCACTACAGTCTTTCGCCAACTGCAGCTTCAGGTATGGACATAAGACAGGCCCGGGCAGACTTTTTCAGGGCAAGGACTTCCTTCTTCAAGTGTTGTGGTCTACTCACTATTTATTTGATTCAAGTGGACACCCCAAAATTGCCTGGCAGTCCACCAGTGGACCATAATCTATGTCTTGCCTAGCCCTGATGTAAGAGTTCAGCAAAAATCAGTGAGACCGTTCAGTGAGAAGCCTTGGTCTACATGAAGATTATAAATAAAGAGTATTGTATATTTGACTTTTTGTAAATCGTCTGAAATTATATCAGTGAAATATACACTGAAGTTATGTACATATATATAGGCACTGTTTGTTTTCCAGCGAGCTGGTTGTTAAAAACTGACTAGCTCATGACTGCACTAAGTCCAGTCCTTGCTGGACCCCCAGCTCCCCATCAGGTTGTCTGAATGAATCCTTTCTACTTTGGACAGGCATTACCCAAAGCTGTGGCTTGGCCTTCTATAGTACCAACCCCCCACTACACCCCATTCTCCAGAATCTTTAGTGCAAGCTGGTCCAACCTGTGGCCCATGGGCTGCATGTGGCTTTGAATGTGGCCCAACACAAATTTATAAACTTTCTTAAGATATTATAGATTTTTTTGCAATCTTTTTTTAGCTCATCAGCTATTGTTAGTGTTAATGTATTTTATGTGTGGCCCCAAGACAAGTCTTCTTCGAGTATGGCCCAGGGAAGGCAAAAGGTTGGACACCCCTGGTCTAGCTGAATGGTTTTATCTTCATTCCCAAACTGAGTACACCCTAATGCACTCCCCATTTCCCAGCCCCGTCTCCCCCAGTGTTCTGCTTGCTCAGTGAAGGGTACCATCTTCACCCCAGTCATGCAAGGTAGAAGTATGGGCTTCATTTCATCCCTGTCTCCTCTCCACCCACATCCACACAGTCACTCAATTAGGCTTTTTCTTGCCACCTTCATATTTCTCAAATTTATTTACTTCTCTCCATCTTTACTGCAATTTTGCCAAGTTTACTTACTTTCCCTTTAATTGGCTATTATATAGCCTCCCAACTGGTCTACCTGTTTCCATTTTCATTCCTTCCAACCCATTTTCACAGTCACTGAAGATCTCTTTCTAAAATATACATTTGATCAAGTCACCTCCCTGCTTATTAGTCCTCAATGGTTTCCTACTGATGACCAGATTATGACTACCTGTCCAGGCAACTTTCTCCTACATTTAATCTTCTCAAAACTCTCTCTCTCTCTCTCTCTCTCTCTCTCTCTCTCTCACCGGAGCGCTCTCTCCTTGGTAGGATTCAGTTCTCTGGAAACTTTCTCTGATCTTATCCCTCTCATGTGTACCCTTAGAACCCTGTGGTGCCTCCCTGTAATCCTTAGCCTGCTGTGTTACTAATCTGCTTCCCTCACTGACAGCCTTGTTTCTTTGTTTCCAACAGCTAACCCAGGACTCAGAGAAGTCAACAAATACTTGCTGAATGAACGTCCAGAGGAAAAAGTGATGGCAGTGATTAAAAACAGCGGTGACAATCATGCTGAGCACCTGTCCTATACCAGGACCCATATAGGATGCTTTGCAAACATTCTATTATTTGCAATTCATGGCAAATTTGCAAAGTAAGTATTATTATTTTTTATCCATCTCACAAATGAGAAAATTAAATTGCAGAGATGTTAAGTCATGTGTCCAAAGCCATATAACAGGTAAGGGCTCGAAGAATCAGCATTTGAATTCTTGAACCCTGGGTGCATCATTTTACTGCACTACCAAAAAAGCATCAAGACAAATGTGTGGGGCAGAACTGAACAAAACAGATAAACAAAACAAACAAGCAAACCCCACTTTTTAGTTCTGTAGTCAAGGTTCCATGTAATGGTCCAGACACAAGGTGGGAGAGATGCATTTTATAGGTTATTGAATACATACATACATACATACAAATATATATACATGTATTTATGGATAGTGAGTCAAACACTTACAGTTGCTAGATCTACTTAATGAAAAGCTTTGAAATGTACATGGCATTTCCTATTAGGGTGATTAACAGTTATGCCCCACACTGTGGGTTGGCGGGACACAGAACTGGGGGTGTGGTTGGGAACCTGCTCAGGGGTTTTACCCTGGGGGGCTCCCCTCCTGTGTGGGGCTCCTTCTCAGTGAGGGCACAGGCTGAAATGCTGATCTGATGTTTGGTCTTTTGACAATTTTCTCTTAATGAATTGATTCCTACAGTTCATTAACATACCCACTTCCACTTCTGTATACACATATGTCTTAATTAGTTGCTCATTGGCTGTTTAATTACAAGAAAACAGCTGACAGCTGCCTTGCTGAATTCTAATGGCAGACGCTTTGGAATGGCTACACATTCACTTTTGACAACCAAGATTTATTCATAACTCTGTGATTTATTGTGACTGCTCACATGCCTGCCTGAATTCTTACATGTCTCCCTCTCATTTGATTTCTGAGGCTGAGAAGAGTGGAGAATCCTATATGTAGAAGTGTGCACTATGTTACGATTTTATTTATCTTGGAAACTTTCTGTTGAAAATGTTCAGAACTATGGGGGTGAGGAAGAAATATCTTTTGACAAATGTTGGTAGAAAGTTAAGTATCTGGCTACAGGAAATAAAAGAGGTAATTGTCAATGTAATTTTTTTGAGGGGTAAGAAAGGGCATGCATAGATTAAAATCAAGGAGAAGAAGAAACAGAGACATGATAAAATTAAATTGGGGGGAGGGCAAAAATAACAGTCCCTATGGAAGCAAATGAAGAAAATTTGTTCTTTAGAAAAGAACAGGCAATCTTTTTCGCAAAAGATAGCTGGTGCAGCCCTACACACGTACATCTGGCAGCAATAAATCACAGACACACGGATCTCTTGAACTATTTCCTCGTTCAATAATGACTGCCCTCCCTGTAGAATTGTATGTGCAAATGATCTCTGATTAAAGCTGATCTCACGTGTCACATTTGGTAAGTGTAGATGTCTACTTTGCCATACTGTGATTTGCTAAACTCAGATCTAATCCAAGTGAACACATTCATCCACAGTGACTTCCATGCAAGCATGAGGGACCCTAGCCTGAGCCAGACACAATGTTAGAGCCCTATCTACAGCTCGGCCACAAGCCCAGAATTATCTGTGAGTTTAGGAAGTGGCTGCTACTGAGACATGATTAAGACCCAAACAAAGGAAAAATACCCAAATCATCTTGATGTAAATTGGGGTTTAACACATCCTACCACTTGTGTATTTCATCACAGGACTAGAAGATTTAACTGAACAAAATTTATTTTTCTTATCACTTCTATATAACAGAACTGAAGCTCTAATGTCACAGTACGCAATGACAGCCAAGTCTAATTTTCATTTTAAATGGCCATGTGTTATAAAACATGAAAATCATAACGTTGAGCACGAATGTGTCAACTCTGGAAAGTGGACAAAATGGGTCCAAGGCTACTGACATTTCACAACTGAAATAAAAATATTAGAATCCTCTAAAAAACAATTGGGGTCAAAAAGAAACGTTTATGGACATTTGTTTTTCACATAATACATTAAAAACTTCAGAAATTGCTTCAGTTCTTTCAGGAAAAAGAAACCAATTATACACTCTAAATACCTTTTGAAAAGACTTCCTATTTTAATTTTAGGAAACTTTTCAGTGTACAGAAACCACATTGGATTATGATGAGTAAATAGTTGATAAATGAATGCCACTCTAAGACCTATCAAGATCAAAAGGTCTTAAATATAATTAGAAATCCATTTACTAACTTCAATAGTCAATTGTACATGATCATTTAAAAAGTTATAGTTGAAATTATAGAGTCAAAAAGTCTAAAAAGATACAGATAAAAAATTGTGTGTGTGGGAAGCCGGAATGGCTTGGTGGGTTGAGCACTTGCTTTGCAGCCTGGGGATCCGAGGATCCAGTCTGGGTCCCAGCCGTGGGAATCCGTATGTTGAACTGGAGTGTGTGCTTCCCATGTGAGGGGGCCCCAGTTTGGATCCTGCCAGGGTGAGCTTCCATGTAGGAGGTCCTTGGTTGGGCCCTGCCTGCAGGGTTGTGCCTCCCATGCCACCCAATTCCCACTGTGAGCTGCTCCGTGCCCACCTGTGTGGAATGAAACCACGTCAAAAAACTAATGATGTACAACTATGGAGACTGCTCTGGGCCCTCCCCCTTCTCTCTGTCTCTCTCTGTCTCTGTCTCTGCCAAAAACAATAAAAAAAAAAAGAATTGTGTGTGTGGTTTTGGGAAGCACATCCAGTTCAGCATTTAGGTCTGCATGAGCCAGGGCTGGGACTTGATCCTTGGACCCCAGGGCTGCAAGAAAGCACTTAACCTGCTGAGCCATCTGGGCACTCCTGTTTTTTGAATCTTGAGATAAATGTTTTATCATTATCATCTGAGTAGCCACTCTATCTAATGATGAAACTAGGATCTGAAGTTGAATGACTAAAAGGACCATTTTTTTTCAAAAGAAAACCTCAACTAATGGTCATTTTTTATAAATACTTCAGTGTTTTCAGGACTGACCTTTAACCCTAACACCTATAGCCTCTCATTTATTCCTGGTCTTTTCCTCTGGCCTCATGCCCTGGCCCGGCCCTACCTCCCTGGCAGTCTACCTCAGCTTACCTTACCCACCCTCCTAGTGTTCACCCAGGGCTGGGACGAAATTCTGTTCCAACAGTTCAGAAACATCTCTACTGACAGAACTAGGCTTGCAGGCCTGGATTCTATGCTCTGAGATGTGATATTCAGGGCTTGAGCAGGAATAGGAGGTACGTTGCTCCCTCATTATTTAAAAAGAAAACAAGTAAAATACTTTTAAAATAAAAACCTTGGCATATTGGAGTCTTCAAAATTTGGGAAATGGCGTACCTGTCTCTCCTTATCTTCCACTATCCACAGAAAGTAACCCTTTGTTCCAGTCACTTGGGCTATGTATTGTACCCAAAGTACAACCAATATGTTTCTATTTCTAGGCTGTTGCTTGCCTAATGGGTATGTGCTCCATGTGTCATACAATACACTGTGGTTTTACCCTAGTACAGTAGACTCACAGTTAACCAGCACCCATACAGACTGGTAGACGCTGGATAAATGTACCCAGCACTCTCAAGCAACCAGCAAAACACTCAAGCAACTGGCAAAACTATCAAAGAATTTTGTGCCGGTTGCTTGAGAGGGCACGTTGCTTGAGTCCCAGTTAACGAAGCATCTACTGTATTAAGTTCTTATGTTGCTATTTTGCTCTTTCAGTACAGGCCTCATCTCCACAGCTACACTGCTTGATAGGAGAAGGGTTAGTCCTTCTATGTCTTTGGATGCCTCACAGTGTTTACCGGTATAAAGTATCTGGTCCTAAGCAGATGCTCATCCTTTTTTTTATTGCTAGAGACTATAGAACAAATCACAAATGGTCACAAAACTCAAGACTGAACCAATATCTGACTACACAGAGCAGCACTACTCAGGTGTAAGGTGTTTGGCCAGGAATGATAAATAGCAACAGTCAATACTTCACTGAGTGTTTGTGACGTGCTTGGAACTCTTCTAAGTTCTTTACCTAAAACGCATGTCGTCACCCTGTGAAGTTAACTATAATTAATATCCTCATTCTACAGATGGGGAAATGGAGGCACAGAGAGGTTGGATGGTTGCTCAGCTGGTCAATAGCAGAGCTGGGGTTCCAGTCCAAACAGTCTGGTCCCAGGACAGTTTCTCTGCAGGTAATGTTGGGAACCAGGAGCCGGGGTGCTGGGAATACCCAGGAGCTACCAGAAGTTCTCCTGTTTCCACGTTCATGGGCAATGATTACCTGAGCCAATATGTGAGAAAATAGATAATCATTTCAGCAATTAACTAGGATCTTTAGTTTCTTGGGGTTTCTGGTTGTCACTTTTAAATGCAATTTAAAATACATTCACAAAGTGATTAGCTCAGAAAATGTCCGAGTCACTTTCTTTCCTCTCACTTATTTATTTATATATTAAATTAGAAATTTTCCTCGTCTAATGATACTATCACAGGGATCAATTATTTACAGTTTGTCATGATGTAACCACCTTTACTTGGTTAGAACATGATAAATCATTAACATCAATGGCAAAAGCTGAAAGCTCTCGAGTTCACCACAACTAGAAAAGAAAAAGTTAGTTACAGCAGAGAGAAACTATTACAGCAAATACTATATGCATCAAATACAAACACAGACCATTGTATAGGTTTTAGGCTGGGCATTGGCCCAATCTGTTAATAAAAAATTAAGTTTTAATTGTTTATTTTTGTGACTTGGAACACACAAACACAGATAACCAAACACCATTTTGGCATTGAGCCTGTTTATGGACAAGATCTGAAAAAGAGTCTAGAAAAGTGACAACTGTGAAATAATAGCTGCCATTCATTTTCCTATTGCTTTATTTGTGTTATAAGCAGTGGGGGTAAAAATAAAACACACATTGTTTATACCTACGGTATGTAAACATAGTGGTATACAGATAGTCAATTTAGGTTTTATTGAATAGCATGCTGTTGACTAATCTTATCAATTGTTGGGGTGCTTCATAGGAAGTATCCCTGACCCCCGTCTCATCATGGCCCTGTCCCAGGCTCCATTCCTAGAAACTGAATATTGCATATGGCATTACTGAAAGAGAGAGTGGCTTTGGGAAGGTGTGAACACAGAGCAGGTGACAGTGAAGTGCTATACCCCTGCCCAGTCACATCAGCCAAATTAACTCTGAAAATCAATGGGGTGAAAGCCATCACAGGAGATTCCACTCTTCCTTACATCCTGAGATGGCATAGGTGAGGCAGTCCATTTCATTTTGTTTTATTTTAATTAATTTTTGAGGGAGGGCAGATTGAGGATGTACAAGAGCATCACTTTTTATTTTCTTCTTGGCAATCTAGAACTCAGAAGCGTTGAGGGTTACCACAGTGGTGAATAATTCAAAATCCCCTTTAAGTTGTATGCTCCCTATTCCTAAAAGGCAGGTGATTTAAAAAAAATTATTAAGTGTGTTTGGTGGAGTGCAGAAATCTTAAGCTTAATCAAGATGGGCTCACCATAAAGCATTTGCACACATACAACAAGACAAATACTACGATGCATAACAATAAAACAAAGACTTAAGGAAATTATGAGGCAAATTTCCCCTTAGTCTCTGTCATTATTTGTGTCTGGAGGTGATTTTGTATTTTTATGACACTGTAATTTCACTAAAGGAGAGCTAACCAAATTCATGGATTTTACTTTTTGCTTCAGCTTCCAAATGCCTTAGGGCTAATTCAGGCCTGGGTCAGTGGCAATCAATTGTCTAAGAGGCCTTTAGCATGTTCAAAGAGCTGCTCTCCTGTTTATTTTTCATTGTTTTATCCCATAAGCTGTCTCACAGCCCTTCCAATATAAGTAGGAGGATTTAGATCTCAATAAACTGAAATTTGAATAACAGATGCAATCTGGGCTTGAGGGTCTTGAATGGTTAGAATAAACATCTCTATTTCCCATTGCCATGCTATGCATGGGATGCACATATTGCCCTGAGATCAGTGTCAATCATAATAAAAATAGTCACAACAGCAATCCGAATAATAATATTTAGGTTCCAATAGAACTTTTCAATGTATAAGGACTTCTATTTACAGTTTTTCATTCCATTCTTGGCATAGTTCTACAAGATAAGGAGAGTGGGTGTTACACCCCACTTTAGAGATGACAAGACTGAGTCACTGGAAGATTAAGACATGCCCAAAACAATAGGGACAAGTGGTGGCACCAGGACCAGAAAAAATCAGTGCTTTCCAACAGCCCTGCCATCATTTGGCCAGTGTGTAAACATGTGTGTGCCAACAATAAGATTTTCAATCACATTCTGATTAAACTTATGGGAAGTGCCTTCTTATAAAGTTTACAACAGGAACGTTACAGAAGTCTAGATTCATCTCTTTTTTAAAAAGATAACCGAAGAGATTATTCATCAGTTCAGTCAATTCTGGGGTGGAAAGTGACAGATAAGGAATGCTCAAATACCCTTTTCTAGCCTCCTGTTACTTTGATGAGTGGTGTAAATATGCATATGTATATATGTATATAAATATAAAACTTCGTTACTTGTAATTTAACGCCAAAACATTCTATTCTGTCATTTCTCACCACTCGAAATTCCACGGAGTTGAATTTTTAGACATAGTAGAAGTAAAAACTAAGAATCACCAAGATACATTCTAACATTAATAGAAACAACAACAATTAAAAAGGCTTACCTTGCAGCCTTCACATGTAATGACACCATAATGGATTCCTGATGATTTGTCTCCACAGATCTTGCATGGAATAATTTCAATTTGAGCTGCAACAGAAGCACGCAACCAGTTAATTACATTTTCTTTTAAACACCTTATAAAAGCGTTCCCTGATCAGCATTTGTATAGTGAAAACTAATAACCTGCTAAACATTATACTGCATTAACTATTCATTGCTGAACTGTGAGGATCCCCCTAGAGCCCTGGACTAAATTATGGCTGCTCGTTATATAATAGCTTTCGGGTTATTAAAATGGGTCATTTGAGAAGGTGTTTAAGAACCCACAAGAAGGCTGGAATCAGCATTTCAAAGCCTTCAAGAACTGGAGAGTTCGCAGTTTAGGCCTCAGAGCAAAGCAGATACTAAAATGCTTCCTTCGATCTCATTTTCCATCATTATTTTTAAAACGTCATAAATCTGTCTTGGCTGTAGCTCGACTTGTAGAGAGAAATATACTCCAAAAAAGTCAAGACTACTTAGGAAAATGATTCAATTCAAAATATTAATAAGTTACATATGATGGTAAGTTAAGAATTCCTTACTCATTCTTTTTTAATTAACAGTGGTCACCATGTGTTAAAAATGAGTCCATTTGTGCATGATCAAAACCTTTCAACCATAACTATCCTGTCTGAATTTTATAATGATGAATCCTGACTATGGATTCTGAATATGTAGAATCTGAGTTCTTTACATTAGAAATTGATTCTTGGTATAGTGTGCATGTGTTTCTATCCAACTGATTGCTGAAAGATGCCTCATGCTGTAAAACTAACTAAATAATAATATATATTACAGCGAAGTTCTCAAATATAACAAAGCACATTTCTAAGCAAACATTATACCTAGAGTAGATTTGGAAATAGCATAATTAAGGATTAAAAAATAACCTACCGGTAAGGATAAAATAATCAGTCAAAAAAGGAGTATTTGGATCACCTATTAAATACAATTGCTATGTGAAATAAAGACGACCACTGCTGGGTATATATACAGGATGGCGATGTTCACCAGTTTACCTGGAATGTTCCATTATGCTAAGTTTATTTTTCACGGTTTTCACTACTGGACATCATGTCAGATTATGTACTAAATCACACATGCAAACACAACTGCAAGTGCCCAAGTGTATTTCATTTTCAAATAGCCCCTACCTGGCTCCATGCCTAACACAAAGCAATGGCTTGTCTAAGGATGTAAGTTACACGATGAAAGTTACACATATATACACACAGCCGACTCTTCCAGTATAATCCCATATCCTGGGGTAATTTCTACACCACTTTGAATTCGATGTGATGCTGTGTTCAATGATGAGAGCACACATGAAATTACTGGATTTAATCTCATTCTAAACCTGCTAATGTCCTCTCAAGGGGGCTGGCACAAGTACTGTGGTGACTGTTAGGGACCAGTGTCTTTTTCCTACTGATCACTTCTAGTATCGACATACCAAGTTTCACCGTCCAGAGTTAGAGATGCTTCGATATCTCACACCCAATATAGTTTCCCATAATCCTAAAGCTTTCTAATATCCAAATAATAGTGTCTTTGTACTCTGTATAACATGTCTATTTACGAGGTATGCAACTTAGTACAAAGTCACGTGGAACAACAATGATCATCGCAAAGTCTGCCTCTTCATCTTTGCAGCTAGCTTGATTTCTTCAAGGAAAATTCTTTATGAAATCTGAACTCTAATCATGTTTCATACCTAAGGTCCCTCCAATATTCTTAGTATAGTCGAGGCAAGGTTTTGTGCTACAGATTATCTGCAACTCAAGATAGATGAGAGAGAGAGAGAGAGAGAGAGAGAGAGAGAGAGAGAGAGAGAGAGAGAGAGAGAGAGAGAGAGAGAGAGAGTTAATGCCCTCCATTTCTCAAAGATGCAAAAAAGCCAAGTGCCAGTAGAGAAATGCTGAAAGGTGATATCAGCAGAGTTATTGCCTGGATTTTCCCATATGAATTAACTAGTCTATAATGAGAACCTGCCTCCCCCACCTCAACCCCGAAGGAACAGAATAATTAGGCAACACAAAGTACTTGGACCATATTTAAACACAATGTATATGTGAAATAAAAGACTGACACTAAGCTTCTTCTGCTTATGTGTCACTTCCCGCTGTAATCACAGAAGTTAGACACAGACAAAACCTTGTTAGGCCCCATCATTTAAGTCAGCATCAAAACTATCTGAGACAATAAAAGCAACACTAGTGCCAGAATTGGGACCTTCCAGAGTTACCTTCATTCCATCTTAATAATGGGGAGACCAAGCGCATCTATAATCCTTCATAACAGCGGTCCCCAGACTTTTTGGCACCAGGGAATGTTTTCATGGAAGACAATTTTTCCACGGACCAGGGGTGGAGGTTGGGGGAGGGATGGTTTCAGGATGATTCAAGTGCATTACATTTATTGTGCACGTTATTTCTATTGTTATTATTATTACTTTGTAATATATAATAAAATAATTATACAACTCACTTGCCACTATCAAGCCTGCCAGATGCAGCTTAATTGTCACTTACCACTCACTGATGGGGTTTTGGTATGAGCCTACAGGCAATTGACTTATTATGGTCTCTGTGCAGTCAAACCTCTGTGCTCATGATAATCTGTATTTGCAGTTGCTCCCCAGTTGCTGGCTTTACCGCTTCAGCTCCACCTCAGATCATTAGGCATTAGATTCTCATAAGGAGTACGTAACCTAGGTCCCTCGCACGTGCAGTTCACAGTAGGATTTGCACTCCTATGAGCATCTAGTGCTGCTGCTGATCTGACAGGAGGAGAGCTCAGGTAGTAATACAAGTGATGGGGAGCGGCTGTAAATACAGATGAAGCTCCACTCGCCTGCTGCTCACCTCCTACTGTGCGCCTGGGTTCCTACCAGGCCATGGACTGGTAGCGGTCTGTGGCCCAGGGGTTGGGGACTCCTGCTTTATAAAGGCCCTGGGCAGGCCATATTGAAAACGCTGAGTAAAACTGTCTGGATCAAATGGGAAATGATATATTGCTATTCAGCCTGCCTGGATTCTTAGTGGATTACCCATCAGAAGTGAAACGATGATCTGTAAGCCTGCTCATGATGGCAGTGGTCCTGGGAGTGCCATTGGCCCAGCACTCTCGTCTTTGAACTGGCTCATGGCCTGGCAGAAGGGAGGGTGAGCGTGGGGGTGTTGAAGGGTTGTTGTAGGGCACACTCAGAATTTGCTGCCACTGCTGCATAACACTGCTGGCCTGAGCCAGGCTCCCAACCTCGTGGACTTCCGCCTTGTTTCAGTTCCCAGGGTCTTACAGATCTGGAGGACACTCAGGCTGAGACATTATTTCATAAGATTTCTGGAGGTCAAGGTGCTTCGTACAAATGGACTCAATGTAGATGAGCTGTATTTTCAGGCGGAACATGTCTATTTGCCTAGACCTTTGCTCCCCTCCACACTGTGTGTGCTTGAGTTCCAGTGGGCACTGTTGGCTAGAGGATCAGAATGAGTTAGAACAACTTTCACTAGCAAGCTTGTGGTAAGGTGATGGGTGAGGTCTCCACAGCCAGATTCAGGGCCTTGGACTGGTCCGATGAACCTGTTCTACTAGCTTTGCCCCCCTCGGGGAGGCTCTCTTATCTCAGAAGACAATTTCAGTTGTAAGTACTCTTTAGGAAATGGCTAAAATCCACCTGCTTCAAAAAGCAAACTCTCCGAAGGCGATCTGATCACATGTGTTGATATTTCCAGAAAGCAAACATTTGCAGTTTGGAGCAGGGCACTTACTTAGCCTTCCATTTAATCCAACAATGCCCCTAAACCACCCCACCCCCATCTTTTAGTCAATTTACAGAATTTTTATCAGTGAGAAAAAAAAATGTTGTCACTGACTTGCAAATTTTTCAAAAGGCAGGCAGTTTAGTACCATAAATTTGAGTTTTCAGTCTAATCAGAAGGTAAAGGACAAAAATCCCCTTGCATTTTGCTTTCCATCCCTCAGGCTTTCCCATTTTCCAACAGGCAGGGGTTGTGTCTTTTCAAAATAATCTTCCTTTAACGCAAAATACAAGTCTTGGCCCATATATAGACTTCACACATTAACTCAGCCAGGATTTGAAAGGATGAGTTCCGTCAGACACCACCACTGTCACAAGTATATTGATTAAATTAGTCCACATACATATTCATCACAGCAAAGTGGTTTATTGTGTAGGGGAATATCTGAAGCAAGACGCACACATATAATCATGAATTGGCTTAACAATGAACAATCTTGCTATGAAAAATTCTAATTTGCCCACATTTCCAGCTCTATTGCCTAAATAATTTGCTCTCTCATGCACCTGAAGTAATTCAAGCAGGCTCTCAACACCTGCAGAGACAAATTTCTGCAGTTTCAAGGAGCTGACAAGTGGTGGCGGGGTGTCAGGGCGTCAGGAAATCCTGGAACGTAAGTGTGCTAATTAGCCAGTGGTCCTGGGGCCGGGCTGTCATTGAGCATTGTACGCACCTGCCCCCAAAGTTTGCTTTTTACTTTTAATTATAAAAGGAATAAGCACATGGTCACTGGCATTTGTAACACCTCATTTATTCTTCAGGACCTACTTCGAGAGATATCTTGGTCCAGAGAAAAAGGTCCACTCTCCCAAAGAATGAAAAATAAAAATACAATTGTACAAGAGTTACACCCATCACTTCACTCGGTATGAACAGTGGTCTCTTGATCATAAAATAATGGATTTATAATAAATAATATCTAATATATCTGTGTGTATAATGTGTCAGGTATTAGCACATTTACTTCTCCAACAATCCTATCCGGTAGGTGGAATTAGCATTATCCTCACCATCATTATTATAATCTGCCATTTTTTTTAGACAAGAAAACAAATTCAGAGAGGCTAAATAACTTATCCAAAGTCAGTGAACTAGGAGGAAGTAAGGCCGGAATGTGAACACATTTTGGCTTTCTGTTTAACTAGAAGTTTACCCCCACACTCCCCACTCCTCGCCAATTCTGTACTGCCAAGGTACAATAGCTCCAGTAACAAACATCAGGGAATACTGTTCTTGGTATATGGCCATTAACCAAGGATCAAAAGGCATCTCATAAGTGATCTGGTTAAACTTACATACTACTCAGAACTGATATC
This sequence comes from Craseonycteris thonglongyai, assembly GCA_004027555.1. Classification (NCBI taxonomy): domain Eukaryota; kingdom Metazoa; phylum Chordata; class Mammalia; order Chiroptera; family Craseonycteridae; genus Craseonycteris; species Craseonycteris thonglongyai. Next base: position 65,421 of record PVKE010003243.1, read on the forward strand.
AAAATGTCTTTCTGGGAGTTACCTGACTAGTTTATAACTGGAACTAACCATTAACCTTCTGGGCTATTTTTCTTGATTTTATAAAATTCCAAGTAGTTTTTTGACCTGAAGGGAACCAATACTAAGGTTTAACAACACTCAAGGATGGGCAAATGACGTAACTTCTCGGAGCCTCAGTTTCACACGTGAAGATTCAATGATCTGATGTATAAATGACACAGCACACACATGATGATTTTATGTATGCGTTCTGTATACACATATGCATGTCACACAGTTCTCAGAAATGGCTGGCACTCAATAAATAGCCATTATTATTATTGTTATTGTTGATAAGAAATCCTGACTTATAGTAAAATGAAATTCTTTTCTGCAGACTTTAAGCTCTTTGCAAAGTGGGGCTAGAGAAAAGCTGCTTATCCTCTAAATAATATGACAGGCAGCTCACACCGGCTTCCACAGCAGTCTGTTTCCACACGGACACTTAACTGTTTGTGGCGCACAGTACTGTTGCCATCAGCTGTGGGGACATGTCATGTGAAATGTGTTACTAATAATAGTAAAAAGGTTTTTAAAGTTTTGTATGGGTTTGTATAAAAAACAAACTAACATGGACCCAAGGTTACCCCAATAATACCTTTCATTGTAGCTCGCTTGCACAATCACATATTTTCTTCAATTGGACTGAACAGGGTGGGGTTCCCATTGGCTTGCCAGGAAATGGCCAAACCTCGGATACACCCATGAGAGTATGTCACACATAAGAATGTCAAGTAATGTTCTGAGGCTCGCAAAAGTGGTCAAGAACGACTGCTTTAAAAAAAACTACCTTTGATTCCAATTTTTTGACAGTTACTATTATTTTATCTTTTTTCTGGAGGGCTGCGAATATGAAGGACTTTTTCCTTGCTATGTTATATATTTCTCTAACGCTGGATTTTTTTTTTACAACCACATGTATTACTTTTGTGAGCAGAAAAACCAATAAAGATTAAAAAGAAAAACCCTACGGCATTTCATTTTATTTTCAGTAAAATGGCTTGAGTCCTTTATGGATTAGTCACTTTATTTTATCCCCCGTTTAAAACTGCTGGGGTATTAAAGCTTCTGCAGCTGCCTGGATGGCAGCCTGGCATGAATGTCCAGGCCGGTTGGTGGACAGTGACGGAGTCTTCCCCTGCTTCCCTGGAGGGACTGGGAGCTCCTGGCTTCTAGAGTTTTCTGGCCCCTCTGGCTCTAGCTACCACCTAGTCATAAAGACACTGTGCCCTGCCCAATGGAACCCAGCTGAAGGGGCAAAGGTCGGGGCTGACATTCCCCTGCCTGTGAGTGGCTATAATAGCTGGAGTCAGGGAGCCTTTTCCTTATTTGTCTACCCCGATGGGTACCTTTTTTCAAGCCAGCCTTCCAGAAGTGGTGCTCTTCTCTGTAGTGTGTGTGTGTGCCAGCTGTGGACAGCTCAGGAGCAAACAGCTTCCCTGGCACTCACACTGCCATGGCTAGAGGCCCCGGGCCACCGTAAGGGTTTGCCGCTCTCATTACATCTCCATGGTGGGAGGCAAATGGACTGTGGGCTTTCAACAGTTTGGCACCTTCTGTCACTTGGACCCGCGACTCAGAGGACAGTATGAATATGTTTCATGGCCCAGGCATGTTCAGTGGTCCCCCAGCTGAGCACTATGCAAACTAATAACCTGCTCTGCCATTTTGTCTACTAAATAGATACTAAGTATAATACTACTATGTTTCCTTAGTCTAGTCTTTTCTTCCATTTTGGATTCTTTCAGTACTTGATCCTTACTGAACATCACCAAAGCAATTCGCTCTCTAGTTAGAAAAGCCTGACCCCTCTGGTAGAGTATTCTCATGGTCATCTCTGTCAACAATAACAATGCCTGGTGTTTGCAGAGTTATGTAAGTTTTTGTCCTCATTATCTTGTTTTGATTTCAGTGTCCACAACAACTCTGAAGTAGGCAGACGGGTGTCATTAAGCCCATTGTACAGATGTGGCAAATGAATGTCAGGAGGATTAAATGGCTCCTTATGTCTAGAATTCCCAGTGTTTATTTGTAGAGGCAGCCACAAAGCAGAAAGACTTGGTATCGCTTTCCTCTTCAGGATGATTTGATGCCTTCAGATTGATGTTATCATTGATGTGGGGCTCTCAAGGGGAAATGACACGAGAGAGAGAGAGAGAGAGAGAGAGAGAGAGAGAGAGAGAGAGAGAGAGAGAGAGACAGAGACAGAGACAGAGAGCGCTAGCTGAGGTCCATCTAGCCAAGAAGGGCAGTGGCCAGTTCTTGCAAGTCCCCATCACACCCTCAACTCCCTGGGTGGCCTCATGCAAGTCACTTACACCTCCACTTCCTCTGTCTATAAAACGGAAATAATTCTTACCTCCCAGGCAGGTAGGGGTAAATGAGTGCTCACAAAGCTCTTTGAAGATGAAAAGACCTATATAAATGGGAAGCTTTAGGAAGCTTGGCATATCATTCTTGGCAAGGACCAGGACGCCGTGCCCTCACTACCCACAACAGCCTCTGCCATAAGAATAAAGAAAAATACACAGATCTGTCAGTCTCACAAGCTTGCTACACTTACTTAAAGTTTTGCTGGTTCTCAAAATGTCTTCCTGAAAGACTAAAGGGTCCCGGTGTTACTATCTTGGTCTCAACTGGAGAGAAAAAGAAAAGGCCAGCAATGGAGACGTCACCTCTCTATAATAGTTGTCATAAGCAAAGCCACTGAACTAAACTTCTACCAGGGCTGGTATAGTCATTCAGGGACTTCATGGAAATGGCATGAATCCTTGTTGTTAAACACAATAACCATCTATGTCACCTTCTGACATCCTGAGCCTTGGTATTAAGTTGATTTTTGACTCAAAGGACCCTATGAAACTATAGCCAATAAAGAAAGTTCTATACCTTATTCTGCACCCCCAAACAAGTTCTACCTCTTACTTACTGTTTAAAGACACTTCTCAAAGCCTTTATCTTGATTGTGGTTTCTGCTGAAAACTTAATAGCTTTTAAAAAAATCCTTTATTTTTTATATCTTTTTATATTTATAGAGAGTAATTGTTTTATCTTCAGTGCATATTTATTTCTATTTTACTTTTGACAGATAGAGAGAGAGACAGAGACAGAGACAGCTCGAGAACCGAACTGTGGGAACTCCCCAGTTCAGCATGTGGGTCCTGCCTGGGCTGGAGCCGGGATTCGATCCTCGGTCCTCGTGGCCTCAAAGCGAGCGCTCAACCCGCTGAGCTGTCCCGGCTTTCCCCCCCCCCCTTTTTTTTTTTAAATAAAAAGGGTTGCACATACTTACTTGCCAAATACAAACACATAAGCACATGTCAAACCATTGAGAGATCAAGTATTTGCAACCTAAATAAGACAAAATGGAATTCTGAAACTTTGACTATTTCCTTTAGTCTTTATATGAGTACACATAAGACTTTGGTGCACAAGAGTTAAAACACAGGGCCAGAATGCCCCACATGAATTCAGAGAAAGCGGGGTTGTGTGTGCAGGAAATTGCTGAAGAAGAAGGATGGCAGGCACAGGTTCTCAAGAGCTTTCTGTGAATATGCAGGCAGTTATGACAATAGGAACTGAATATGAATCCTCTGTTCTATGTTTCTATCCCACTAGATTAAGCTTTCCAGAGAAACTGATCCACATTCCCTGATGCATATATATCTTTGCTAAAAGCCAAATCCAAATGAGCACTTTTGTCCTTACCCAGGGATATTCTGTCAAATCAGGCAGGACACAGATTTTTTTATATAGAGGAACAGTGGATGGCTTTGATTTTTAGATCCAGTTCTCTCCAGAACTCTCCTACTATACAGCAATGCACAAAATACCTAAATTTAAGGCAATTCACTCTCTACCTCTTTTGGTAACTGGTGACCAACTAAACCCTGAATAAAATAGTTGAAAGCAAGAGAAGCAGCTTCCATATACTTCACTTTATTTACCCAGTGGGTCAAATACTGAGTAAATTCTCACTAAATAAAAGTGATGTTATGGTGGTCAGCAATACAAATAGTTTCCTCTTTTCTGTTTTTTCTTAATTTATCCTTTCTATTGCCTTTGTAAACAATGAAGCACATTTGTTGTTGAGAATTTGTGGGGTTATGTGAAATCAGGGACCAAGACAAAGGTAACTACTACCCATTTGGCCAATTATTCCAAATTGGAATAAGGTCCCTCTAAGAATTTAGAATCAACTGCATTTTTTCCCAATATATATAGTTCTTCAAGATTTTCTAGGACCTTGAGGTCAGAAACATCTAATAAATACCCTCTCAGTGTGGGTTAACTGTCATTTCATATCGGCAGGAAAAATAATTCACTTATTTTACTAAGTGGTTAGATTATGCTCAAGGGAAATTCTTAATAACTTCTTTTCCAACAATAGGGTTGTGTCTCTTACATAATTCTGGATAATATGCAACAAAAAATTGCCATCTGACTCACAGAACTGCATCTAATCTTTTCTAGCGATCAAACCTCACTCTAGATACTGATTCCTTTTTTCCCCTTAACAAGAACAATTTTGCCACATTTAGGTTAAATCTTCTTTTGCTCACAGTCAAGAGCAATGGGGTCAGCTCTTTGCTTCGTTTTTCACAACAGAAAAGAACATCCTTAAAAATCAAACCAAATCTGGAGATCTTATCTACTTTCTGCTTAATCAAAAACGTCAGAATTACTCTTACTGCATTTTATGAAATAACCTTACTTTACCCAATTCCCCCTAAATGCTCACACCTCCACCCAAGAGATAATCACTCCATTTTACAGCTCTCTTAACTTCATACCTGTCTAGCATACCTTATGCTATATCCACTGTAAAAACTTGGTACGTATTTCAAATTAGAAGCTTTTACTTTTTTTAATGGGTACATACAATGTTATAAAAATAAGCAAACCTAGTGATTCAATTACAAGTCCAAAGTCAGAAAAATGTATAGACACAGAAATGGATCTTATAACAATACAGGGTATTTATTTAAATCTGCCTGTTCAGTGGCTTCATTTGAGTCTGGCCTCTTGTACGTTTAACATACAGCATATCAGAGTTTACTGAATAAATTAATAAAAACATTCTGTTTGTCTCAGAATACTCCTTAGAGGACCAAAGTTTCCTGCCTAAAAAGTCAGCCATTGATTGCTAATTCCAATTGCACAATTTCTGTGAGCCCATAATTATCATCACAAAAGCCAGCTGGATACAGATATACAGAAGTGGGTCAAAATAACAAGAATTCGGGTTAAGTCATCAAAGCTTATCAGGCAAAGGACATTGCTTTTTACCATTAGCTTGGATAACTTCTTAAAGATCAGTTACTGTTCTTTGGATAGTAGATTGTGTCATTTAAGAAATATTCCCTAACCAAATTAAGTTGGAATTCATGGCAAAGGACAGAAATAACTTGTAACTTTAAACCTTGAAAATACATTTACACCCATCTATATTAAGCAATAGAGGACTAAAATGGCAGCATATCCATAGATGCAAAAGCACGAACTGGTAAAACCAAAACTTTCTTGGTCTACAGATCTTTTCAGTGACTGCTGATGGTTAAGAGGGTTAACCAACAGCCCAGATCATGGCTCCATCTCTGTGCTGTTTCCCATTTCACAAAGTTTCCTTAGATTAATAGGGAGAAAGGAACTTTGGGCAAGAGACCAGGGAGAAGGAGTCTGGCCTTTACTAAAAGTCATAAGCAAATTATTTGGACATTCCAGAAGCAGGAATGTAGATGTTGTCACAAGAAATCATTCAAAGAATGTAGGATATTGAAGGATTAGTGACCAACTCCTCCTAGAAGAAAAATTCTAGCAGGTTCTCCAGGACATAGCCAATGGCATCTAAACAATAGATATGGCAAGTTCTAAGCTTTCAAATACATCATAGCAGTATTTTGGGATTGCAGTTCACTGTCCCCTCCCCTTCTTTCTTTTATAATGCTTTTCTAAGACAACCAGTTAAGCCAGGCAGAGGAATGACCTGATAAAGGATCTGATGAGTATTTTCTGACTCTATTCTAAACGTATACTCTATGAAAGAAACATTTTCATTCATAATTATAGTATATAAGATCAATGAGAGAATGGATAACAATTTTTGCTGATAGCTGATGCACAGTTATTACTATGGTCTACTGGGGAGAAAGCAGGAGCTGGTAGCTATGTTTTTCATAGAAAAGGAACATACAGAAAAAGGCAGCAGAGCCTTGGGGGATGTAAAGTAGTTATGAGATGTGAGGAGAAGGAATGCTCTGGACCAAGCTAAGAGACTGACAGACTTATTTTAAGAAGGTCTGACATCTAAGCATCAATTCAGACTATAACACCTAAGAAATGTCATTTTTTTCCAACAAAAGTAAATGTGTATCTTGGTTGTTTATCTTGAAGTTACATATTTTTATGTGAGTCATGCACTACAGGTAAGAACACCCCATAGCCACACAAAGGTAGCAAAATAAGGTGTGTAACGTCCTTCCCATTCCATCTTCAGTGTCTGCTCCTAAAGTCCAAGCAGTTTCTTTTGTCTGCTGACAAATATTTCACAGGACATTCTACCACTGTCCTGCCTACTCCTATCAGCTATCCAGCATTTGGCAATATGTGTCTTTGCCACTTAAGATAACTTGAGTGAGTGAGTGTGACATTATCATTGGCATAAGTGAATCTTTCTAATTTGCAGTAAAAGTGTACCATTCATACACTTTGGTACTTCAGTACGGCAAGGTTTCGAAATCCATTTCACAAGTGATGGCAGCACATTTCACATCAGATGGAAACACACTCTGATTGCTAACAGCTGCTACGGGCACATCTTACTGTCACAGCAGGAGCTCAGAATAGCAGGTCCTTCTCAGTGCCAATGGCTGCTACCATCTTAAATCATGACACACACACACACATATACTCATGCACGCGCATCACACATACTACATATTCCGCATGCTCACACCCAGGTTCATCCAGCTGCAAGTCCTACCACACCTGCGGAGAACCTGCACAATGAGGCATCAAGGATGCAAAGAAGGCCCACAGAACCCATTAGCAACCTTAATTTTGTTACAGTGTTGCATTCACTGCATGTGAATTAAGGATGAAAGTGAAAACTTTTTTTTCCAACTTGTTCAGTGCTTTTATTGAAACAAGGCCTTAACAGATGACATCAGAGCCTCCAAGTACAGCCCTTCCCACATCCTGAGATTAAGAATCCAGGGTGGCTCTGTCCTTGGTTTAGCTGCTTCCAGAAACTGAACTGGGGTCATCCTGCATGGGAAGCACATCCCAGTTCAGCAGATGGGTCCGCATGGTCCGGGGCTGGGATTTGATCCTTGGTCCTGGGGTTGCAAAGCAAGCGCTTAACCTGCTGAGCCACCTTAGCTTCCTCAAAAGTGAAAACATTTTTGAATGGAGTTGAGTACAACCTTGAAGGTAAAGCGTGAAGGTTCAGTTTGTAAGCTCCAGGAGAGCCTGGGGTTGAATCCCTGCCTTACCACTCACTTACTAGCCATACAAACTTGAACAGCATTTTTATTCTCTCTGTGCCTGATCTTCCTCGCCTTTCAAAAGATCCCTACTTTATTATTTCAGGGTAGCCAAATAAAGTACCTGCAGAACACAGTAAGTGCTCAATACATGGCAGCTATCATCATCATCATCATCATCATCAATCTTTTAAGGATGGTAGGTAGTATTTGGCAAGGGCTACAACTGGAGTTGAGGGAACTAGCAGGAATATGAGGAGGAACAGGGCATTATATTTCTTTTAAATAAAGACATGGAGTTTAGTAGCTTTATTTATGATACAGAGGCCTACTAGAAGAAGTAACACTAAGTAGGTACGAAGCACAACTGAGAGAAAAATGTGTATACTATGTCAGCTACCCACTTTCTAGATAAAGCCCACAGCAAGGCTGACATACTAGAAAGGTGGTAAGCAGAGGAGGGGGGAGGAAGGCCTGTAAGAGCAGAGCGGCGCAGTGGGGGAGATGGATGAACTACAGGGTTAGGAGGATTCTAAAACTACCTGGGCTGCTAGCAAAGTTCACAGAACTCCTGTGAAACTTGGTGACCCTCTTTCTCCAGAGCTCAGCTCCCCTCCTTTCTTAGTAGCTACAGTGCTGTGCTTGATAACCTTCCAGACCAGGTCTTGTGATATCATGCTCTGATCTGATGATTAAAAATGAGTTGAACTGTCGTTTCCCGAACAATATGGAGACGTCTTCTTAAGGGAAAATCCAGCAGGTGTCATCCGGTCAGGGAAAAGTGGTGACAGAAAATAGAAGAGCTGTCCACCTGGTAACCAGTGGGTCTATTTTCATTGCACTTGGTTTAGGAAAGGGAATGCACTGAAATGTTCTGGTCAAAGTCCAGAGTGAAAGTTCTGGCAAAGTACCCAATGGAGACAGAACGCTCTGTTTCAAAACACCTACGCATACCCCTGACCTTGGTCTTATTTAAAAAAAAAAATTTTTTTTTTTTAAATATTTTTATTTATTTATTTGTTTATTTTTTGACAGAGACAGAGAGAGATACAGAGACAGAGACAGAGAGAGAACTGAACTGGG
>PVKE010003244.1:0-74005 GCA_004027555.1 Craseonycteris thonglongyai
GTTGAGCGCTCGCTTTGAGGCCACGAGGACCGAGGATCGAATCCCGGCTCCGGCCCAGGCAGGACCCACATGCTGAACTGGGGAGTTCCCACAGTTCGGTTCTCTAGCTGTCTCTGTCTCTCTCTCTATCTGTCAAAAGTAAAATAGAAATAAATATGCACTGAAGATAAAATAATTACTCTCTATAAATATAAAAAAAGATAAAAAAAAACAAAACGGTAAACTCTGTCTTGAACTTGGTACATATTCTTCTGGTCTGTGTTTTTATATATATATTTTTTTATTTTTTATTTTTTTTTGCAAAGCATAAAAAAAAAAATTATTTATTTATTTATTTTGACAGAGAGAGAGGGAGAGAGATACACAGACAGAGACAGAGAGAGAACTGAACTGGGGGAGCTCCCAGTTCAGCACATGGGTCCGCATGGGTTGGGGCTGGGATTTGATCCTTGGTCCCCGGCGCTGCAAAGTGAGCGCTTAACCCACTGAGCCATCCCGGCTTCCCCATGTTTTTATATTTTTACACATACATTTATATTCATATGTCCATAACGATTATGTTTTTAAATTCCTGCTCCCTGACCTTTGGAAAAAAAAAAAAGTAACAATAGTATTTAAGAAAATCTGGAGGGGAAAGCACCCGTAATCCTATGACTCTAATACAAATACTTTCATATTATGGCCCTGCCTATATTTACATTCTTTTACAGAGTTGCAATCAGAATATAATACTATTTTGTGACCTTTCCCCCCTACTCTTAACATCAACCATTTTTTTGTCTTCAGAATTATCACTTTTAGAGGCTGTGGAACATGATAGTTGATATATAATGTTCAGCAAGTCAATGACCTAATAAATTCTGATTGACAGAGAGCTCTCGATGGTGCTTACTTTTGGGCCAAGTGATTGAAGTATGGCCACTGTTTTTTTTTAAAGTATAACTTTCTGTGCTGTTTGTTTTTTACATTATACACATAAGTTATTTTATTATTACTTTAAATTAAAACAGACCTTGCTGTCTGCAGAATTTGTTCCTGGATTCTTAAGGGATGTGACTCATGGGAGGAAGAATTTGTCCTAGGTTTCTTCTATTCATGAGGGAGCTTTTCTTAGAATTCTTTATCTGTCCTGTTAGTTGAAAATCAAGTATTATAAAAAAATGATTTCTGTTAACTCAACACTTTTCGTAAGTGTTCATAGACTTTGTTTATAGCATTATCTTAGGAGTTGTGTGTTACTTATTTGTGACTAATAACAGCAAGGCAAATATTAATGAAGGTATCAAAGTCTACTATGATGTCATTATAAAGCATTATGAACTAACTACTCTGAAAAGTAAACCAACCAAGGGCATTCTAAAGGCAGTAGCAGCCTTGGAATATATATATTTTTTGCTCACTTATGCTTTTTAGCTAATCTACGGAATCAAAAATGTGCATACCTTGACAAAATTCCATTGTAATCAATAAATAGGGACCTTCAATTGAAACAACTATGTGACGATATAGAGGCATGGGAGGGGAAGGATGGGCATTGGGATGACTCATCACAATTTTAAGTGAGCCAGTGTGCAAGGTCAGGAAGGAGTGGCCATTGTACCCTTAGCAGGGCTAAGGTGTGTTTGGGGATCCAGTCATTCCAGTCTTTGATTTTATGAGTTTGCCTATTTTAGATACCTCATATTCGTGGAATTGTGTAGTACATTCTTAACTGGGGATAACAATACGAATCTCTAACTGTGGTATTACAGCCAAAGGGCAGAGGGCTGTGGCCAACACTGGGTCCTTGAAACCACAGGCTGCTGCAGAGGGTGAAGTGGGGCGGGTCCATGATCAAGGAAATGCCCTCCTTGATGGTAGAACTTGCCCACTTCCAGCTGTGGAGAATCACAGGCCCCACTTTAAAGCTGGGAACACTGAGACATGGAGAGGCACAATGTTTACTCCAGTCACTCACTCAGGCCTAGAGTGGCAGCATGAGGTGAAAACCAAGGTCCTCTCACCACCAGCCCCGGGGGTGGGATGGGGATGGGGTGGGGTGGGTTGTCTTTCTAAGTCATCATCTCTCTCCCCACACCCTGGCTGGGCCTCTCTTCTCCCACCTGGAAAGACCATGACATTAGGTCCACTGGGGCTGGAGAATCTGTAGGGGAGTCAAGGCATGGGGTCCTCAGGACCCAAGTCATTGGAGCTACAAGGGGGCAGAGAGGGGGAGGTAAGAATAAAGAGTTCCAAGCATTCCCCAGGGCTCTGACTGGGCGATTCTTTACATGCCCTCAAATGTATAAGTTCCGTGTAATAAAACAGCTCATGCATTGCATCTAGGGAAGGTCTAGTTTCTTTCCCACCTAGAGATTTGAAAACAAAAGATTCACCGAGATCATCCCTTAAGCCCTACCCTTCCTGGTAGCATTTTGGAGGTGCCCTGAAAATTCATTTGGGGTGACTCCAGTGCTCTCTGTTGGTTTAAATCAGCAACTGCATCATCCAGTCAGGTAGAAGGTTCTTTAGGGGGCTAAATGAAGGAGGGAGGAGAAAAAGAATTGCACCAAGAACTGTTGAATTCAGGGGTGAAGAGGAAACAGTTCTCCCGTGAGTTACATGGGCAAATCTACGTAAAACCACCTAGCACTGAGCCTGCCACGCAAGAGGTTCTTGATGATCTGGTTGTGTGATGGTCCAGGTAGACTCCACCTGGGCTGGGGAGGTAAAATTACAATATTGTGCAAGTTTCTGTCCACTCTAGGGTGGGGCTGGGGTTTCCCTCTATTGGGCCTTTCCAGCCCTCAGACTTGTTTTTGAGAATAGATCTGAGAAACCTTTATGCCCTGAGCTTCAAGCAGAGGTCCGTAGGTGGGTTCCGTAGTTAAGTGCATCTGTGAAGGGTCATTTGCCTCGCTCCCCGCCTGGGGAGTCATTTACTGCACCTGCCGTATGTTAAAGGCTCAGAGAAGTTGTTTGGTAAAGAAACTGCCTTCACCTTGTTTAACCCAGCATTTCACAGACCACAGAATCTTTGACCATAGAATCCTTTTCTTTTCATGGAATATCAATTGTCATCTCAAATAAAGCTCACTGGGAAACTTAGAAATAGAAACTGACTCTCAGGTATTTGTATCCTTCCATTTTTAATTTTTATTTTACTGTGGGAGAACCCTTAGCAAGCATGTGACCTCTCTTGACAGCTTTTCAGTGAACAGTACATTCTTGGTGATGGACGAGTACAGCGCCGTGTGGCCGATCGCTAGCGCTTGTTCAGCTTACTGAACTGAAACTGCACCTGTTGACTAATGACCCCGCTTCCCCACCCTCTCCAGCCCCTGATAAACACCATCTAGTCTTTGATGTTGTGACTATTTTAGATAACTCATATTTGTGGAATTGTGCAGTACTTATCTGTCATTGTCTTAACTGGGGGTAAAAAGATGAATCTCCAATTGTGGTATTTCAGTCGAATGGCAAAGGGGTGTGGGCCACACGGGGTCCTAGAAACCATGGCATTGATCGACTCTACACAGGGATGGCTTCTGCCAACCTTTGAAAGTTTTCCTCCCTGGCTGTAGCCCATGTGCCTCCGCCAGACCCCGCAGCCAGATGGCCCCTGTCACCCCCAACTCACCTCTCCTCTCCTTCCAGGCAGACATCTTCTCCGGGGCCATATTCATCAACTTGGCCTTGGGCCTGGATCTGTACCTGGCCATCTTCCTCTTATTGGCGATTACCGGCATCTACACAATCACAGGTGAGCCCATTCAAATGACTTGGCTCAAGCCCAGCCTGGGGCTGGGCTCTTGGGAAGAATGAAAGGAAGTAGGAGCCGTGGCCTCTCCTCTCCAGGAAGCGAGATACACCCAGGAAATAGTTCGAGAACAGGGTGTTTGCTTGATCCCAACTCACAGACCCTAGCAAGTCACTTAGGTGTCCCCAGAAAGCACACGTTGGTTGGCTGGAATCGTCAGGGCAGCTTGAAAGGATCCCATCACGCAAGCTCTTCCCCCTCAATGGGGAGGGACATTTCTCCTTTCCTCAAGGTCTTCCCAGCGTTTCTGTGAAAAGTGGAGGTGTTGCATCATGCTGGGTAGCAGACTGTTGTAACAGGGCAGGGAAGGCCGGAAGGAAAGGCAGGCGGGTGACTGCGGGGCGTGCTGGGAAGGTGTGCAGAGGGACAGGCCGTCCTCTGTAAAGTCAGCTGTATTGTTTCCTGGTCTGCCTAGGGGGCCTGGCGGCTGTGATTTACACGGACACCTTGCAGACGGCCATCATGCTGGTGGGGTCTTTTATCCTGACTGGCTTTGGTAAGTGGGGCCCAGACAGGCTGAGGGAGGCAGAGGGAGAAACCCAGGGAGAGGAAGGCAACTCCAGCCTCTCTGTCCTTCGCCTGCCCTCCCAGACTGGCCATCACTGTGAGTGTGCAGGGGGCACCTTCCTTAGCCCTGGAGGTCTCAGGCTGGGCCGGACCCAGACGCCTGGATTCCCTGCTGCCTTCTCTGGATAGTCTGGGCCAGTGGTCCCCAGTGTGGGCTTCTGATGACATGATTTTCTCTCCACAGAGAAATCAGACCCAAACCAAACCAAACCAACAAACAACACAAAACAAAAACAAAAAACAGGATAAGGCTAAATACCCAAGGCCAAATCTATTCAAGTGCTGTGTCTTAAATCTCAGATTTTGTCCTGCCTACATTTTGATGTTAAATGACCCTTCTTTTTAAGACTTGATGATAGTGAATGACCATTTTCTTCTTTGACAAAATTAAAAAAAAAGCCAATCGTTCATTGTTGCCCTCACCCCAATTTTTTGAAGTTTTATTTGTCTATGAAATCCTGACAGTAAGACTGGAAACTCCAGCTGTAGAGGTACTTGTTTTTGAGGGGAGGGGATATAAAATGCATTTTATTTTCGAGGGGCCCAGGCTTTGTGTGTCCGGAGAAGCCTCCTCTCTGCTCTCTACTCTCTATTTGCGAAGACTTTTGTTCAGTTTTTCCCCATGGTCTCTGAGGGTCTGCTGGGCGGGGGCTGGGAGGCTTTATTTAAGGACACACAGTCATCAGGTGACAGGGCTCCAGACCCCTCACGCATTCTCTGTCCATCCCCCTACTCCCATCCCCCTACTCGGTTGGATCCAGGGGTGGTATGTCCTAGTCCCTAAAGGCTGCTGGTGACAATAGAGGGTGAAGGAAAAAACAGAGCTTTTGAACCTGGTTTGAAACCAAGATCTTTCTTTTAGTAATTCAAATCCCTTCCCTTTGTAAAGAGGTTTACAGGTTATTGCTTTGAATCTCCACAGTAGCCCCCAAGGGGTCCGGGCAGAGGGCTAATATCTCATTTTGTGGCTGAGAAAGCGAGGCCCTGGATGGGAAGGCGACTCGCCCAAGAGCACACAGGCCTCTGGCTGTGGGTTGGGTCCTCTCAGTTTCTCCGGCATCCACAGGAGAAAACTGCTGTGAAGAGTTGAGAGTTTTGGAATGTTGAAAATTTTTTTAAACTGATGTTTTGCAGCTTTTCAGGAAGTGGGAGGGTATGAAGCCTTCATGGAAAAGTACATGAAAGCCGTTCCGACCATGGTTTCGGAAGGAAACCTCACCATCAAGAAGGAGTGCTACACCCCGCGGGCTGACTCCTTCCACATCTTCCGAGACCCCCTCAAGGGAGACCTGCCGTGGCCCGGGCTCGTCTTCGGGCTGTCCATCCTGGCGCTGTGGTACTGGTGCACTGACCAGGTACCCGCTCTGGGCGTCCGGGCTGCACGGGGCTGCCCCAGGGGGCTCCAGGGACTCCTGTCTGTCTGTGGCTTGCAGGGTTGGGAAAGGTAGGGCAGGGCTCACGTGGTCTGGGGGTCACGGAGCCTTGGTGACCTGGGAGTGCCAGGCTGAGGATGGGGGAGGGGAGCTGGGGTGGCCAGAAGGTGTGACAGCCTGCACCCCTCCCTCACCGGGCTTTCCCTGGCAGGTCATCGTGCAGCGCTGCCTCTCAGCCAAAAACATGTCTCATGTGAAGGCGGGCTGCACCATGTGTGGGTACCTGAAGCTGCTGCCCATGTTCCTCATGGTGATGCCGGGGATGATCAGCCGCATCCTGTACACAGGTGATGTCTTCTGCTGGACTCACATTCTCCTGGCTCCCAGTCCCTTCTAAAGCCCCGTAGGCCCTGCTCCTTCCTTTCTGCCCGCTCCTTTCCTTGCTGCAATCACCAAGCACGATTGTGCTCCCTCTAGAGTGTGAGCAACTTGCGGTCACCGGAGCCGCGGAGTTGCGTTCCCTGGTTCCTTATGTCAACAATTGCTTTCGTCCTTTTTGCAAATTCTCCGAAGTCATGATAGGCCTCCAGCTGTAACTTCTTGCAGCTAATATTTGCTCACCCTCACCCAGGTTGTGTACAATGTCCTTATTGTCGGAGGACCCCAGCCAGTCTCTCATGACCTGCAGCTCTGAGTCCTGTTTCCTGGACCATTTCCTTGAAGGAGCTCCAACTCTTGCACTTTGCTCTCTAGGGCGACAGAGCTTCTTTGGCCCTTTTGTGGCCTCTCCAGCGTTGCTGGTTGCAGATGTTTTGGGTCAGCCATCGTAGGTCAAAACTTTCATGGAATATAGAATAATGACAAAGAAGAGAGCACTATGGAGGGAAAGTTTGGTGAACACTCTCCAGAATTAAGACAGGGGCGTGTCAGGACACTTCTTACCTTTAGCTGCATGGACCCAATAGTCCCCTCACAGCCTTAGACAGGCTCGCCTGTCATGAGAAAAACACTGTAACGGACTGACTCGTTTACATCATAATGGATACAACATACAATAATCTTTGAGATGCATCCGTGCTGGTAGGGGCAGCACTGAATGATAGTCCTGTAGTAAGTACTTAATAAATGCTCGATCAGAATTCTGTAGAATTGTATAGAAGTTTCTCCAAGTCTCTAGATCATGTTCCCTTTCCCTCCCAGACTCCTTCCTTTCTATCTCTACTCTAGATTTTCCACAACCAAGAAGTAATACCCAACAGCTCTCCCCTGGGGAGTTTTCACAGTGGCCTAGGCGTTCAGCCCTACTTGCAAGAGCTGCTTACAATGAGCTTCACAATTAGGAGCCATGAGTTGCTGTGATCTTCAGGCAAACAAGGCAATAGTTACTGCTGAGCTGCAGGGTAGCTGGCTGAAGTCTAAGGACTGTGCCCCTCCCTTCTCACTCTGAGCACTTCTGTGCTTCCCCTTCATCAGTCTGTGAACTGTCTTTCCTCCCCTGTCAAGGCCTGAAGAGGGGCAGGACCAGTGGGGGCAGGGGCGTAGCAGCTAAGGGCTCAGCTAAGGGCTCAGCCAAGGAGCTGCACTCGGGATCCATTCCAGGGCCGTGGCCAGGAATGTCTTACTTGAGGTTTTGTTTTAAGAAAGTGAATCTTGAAAAGATTTCCCTGATGTCTGCTTGCTGACATGGCTCTCTTATCTCTCCCCAGAAAAAATCGCCTGTGTCCTCCCCTCAGAATGTGAGAAGTATTGCGGCACTAAGGTTGGCTGTACTAACATCGCCTACCCCACCCTGGTGGTGGAGCTTATGCCCAATGGTGAGAGTCGTCCCCATCGGCAGGGTCTTTCTGGGGAGGCTGATTGGGCTTAGGTTTTACGTGGACTTCTGTGGGCCTCTGGGTAAAGCCATTTCAGGCCTCGGGGGAGGGGGCCAAGGAAAACCTCATTCCAGGTGTCCTCAGTTTTTGACCAAGTCTTCGCTCAGTGGGAAGGAGACAGGACTTACGTGGGCTCTCTGAGACCTGGCCCTTGTCCACCAGTCATGTCTGGAATGGAGATGATCTGAAAGTGTATTAGGGAAACACACTTTCTCATGCTCTTCTGGAAGGTCTTTCGTAGCTCTCCAACAGCCATTAACATGAGGGCCTGAACTAAGTGGAGGTTTTCCTGGGGAA
Organism: Craseonycteris thonglongyai; assembly: GCA_004027555.1. Taxonomy (NCBI): domain Eukaryota; kingdom Metazoa; phylum Chordata; class Mammalia; order Chiroptera; family Craseonycteridae; genus Craseonycteris; species Craseonycteris thonglongyai. The sequence goes on from PVKE010003244.1 coordinate 7,911, forward strand.
TGAATTGACTGCTAGACTGTAGGGAAAACATGGACAGAAAGCTAGGAGCGATTTTAGCTGTAGAATGAGAATGTTAGAAGTAGTTGATGGATGGGCTACACAGGGTCTTCTCACTATAGGGAAGGTGTTATCCTAGGAGACAGAGGACTTAGAGTTAAGAATAGTTAGGGTTTTGGGGTAGATCTGTGGGGTGGCTGTTCATATTTCATATTAAAGAAAAATCGAATTCTGGCTCAAGAGGTACAAATCTTGTTGGATTTGGGGGTCTCAGGAGACCAAAATTTCAAAGGTATTGATCTGGAAAATTTAGAATAAACTTATATAAAATTTTATTACTGAAAGGAAACATGGAGATCATCTAGTCAAACAGTTATGGAAACTGAGGCTTACAGAAGGGAAGTGACTTTTCCAAGCCCCACAGCAACTCACTGTCTGGCTTATACAACTCTGCTCATAGCTGGAATTGAGGAATTTGGGATGGTCTTAAGAATATTTTTTTTAAAGCACAGACTGGATGCATGACCTTGGGCAAGCCATTTGCATTCAAATTCTATAAATGTGGGAGTAATAGTTAACTATGTTATTGAGTCGGGCTGCTTATTAATTGAGGTTGAAATTAGTAAGAGTCACATGGCTCTTTTAGAGTTCTGGCTTGGATTACACTAACCTCTGTGGGGTGTTTATGCTATTCCTTTATTAAAAAAATTTTTTTTAGAGATTTATTTTATTGTTTTTGACAGAGACAGAGAGAAGGGGGAGGGCCCAGAGCAGTCTCCATAGTTGTATGTCATTAGTTTTCAACATGGTTTTGTTCTATACAGGTGGGCGGGGGCCATGCAGGGCCAGAACTGGGCTGGGGCCTCTCACATGGTAGGCATGCTCCCTCGAGCCAGGGGCTGAACCCGGGGGTGAGAACCGAACTGGGGCTTCCCGCATGGGAAGCACACCCCAGTTCAGCATATGGGTCTACACGGGCCGGGGCCGGGATTTGATCCTTGGTCCCCAGGGCTGCAAAGTGAGCGCTTAACCCGCTGAGCCATCCCGGCTTCCCCTATGCTATTCCTTTAGATTAGCAGGCAGATCCTGGGTGAGCACTGTCACTGTGCACTATACCAGAGTGGATTGTACATAAAAGAAAGAACAGGACATGCAAGACAACGAAATGCTTGTGAAAGTCCCCTCAGATGGAAACACACACACATGCCCCATCACCACCATCACCATCATTATGATGATGATCCAACTGCAAATTATTTACCTCATGTATACTTGTATATTTGTGCCTAGATCTTTGTTGACTGCTGTGAGTTTACAATACAATGTAAAGCCACAATCCATTCCTTAAAAATGTCTAGTCTTTCTGGAGATAGAAATTGAAGACCATGGCATGGGTTCAGAAACCCAACAAACTGTGTCCTCACACTTTCCAAGCACAAAAGAGCTGAGGTGAGCGTACCGCTCAGAACGTTCTTCTCTCCCAGGACTGCGAGGCCTGATGCTGTCGGTCATGCTGGCCTCTCTCATGAGTTCCTTGACCTCCATCTTCAACAGCGCCAGCACCCTCTTCACCATGGACATTTACACCAAGATCCGGAAGAGAGCAACTGAGAAAGAGCTCATGATCGCAGGACGGTAAATGCGGCTCCCCCCGCCGTGCACCCTGAAAGCTTGAAGGATCAGGAAGGAGACTGGTAGCTGCTTGGGTAGAATGCGAGTGACCTCCTTGGCTAGTTACATTTGCCCTCCAGTGGTCTTAACTATGAATTAGAGATCATCAAACAACGCCCCTCTGGCGTGAGAAGTGACATCAGTGATCAATCTAACCCTCAGTTTATCAACAAGAAAAATGTGGCTCTTCCTGCCTAGATACAGGCAGCTGTGACAATGGCAGAGCCAGGACTGGAACTCACAGCCAACCGAGTCCTTGTCCAAGGTCATTTATAGTGTGCCATGCTGTCTCCTCAGCCCTCCACATCTATGTGTGCATATTTGCTAGTTACGTGTGTGTGTGTAGTTATATGTATATATATGTATATGTATGTGTGTGTATATATATGTATGTGTGTGTGTGTATATGATGCATCGCTACATATATTTATGCATGGAGAGCCATTTACTGACACTCTGTCCTGGGACTGTGATTTCAGGTTGTTCATCCTGGTGCTGATTGGCATCAGCATCGCCTGGGTGCCTGTAGTGCAGTCAGCACAAAGTGGGCAGCTCTTCGATTACATCCAGTCCATCACCAGTTACTTGGGACCACCCATTGCGGCCACCTTCCTGCTTGCTATTTTCTGCAAGAGAGTCAATGAGCAGGTAGGTACCCTGTGCGCATGTCCAGAGAAGCCCACTCTGGCACAGAACTCCCACCGGGATTTGCATGTTCTCTGTGGGAGGGATTCTACCTCCCAGAGGTCTCAGACGGGATTGCTTCTGACGGCTGGTCCAGGGACCATGGTCCTCTCACGGGTCACATTCTCTTGGACTCCCCTCTGCTCCTTGCTGCAGGTTCCAAACGAATCCCCCACTAGCGGTGTACATTTTCCATCCAATCTTGGTGCATGTTTCCCAGCTGCCTGACACTCCTGGGGAAGCTTGTGGCCTCCGGGGCGAGCGGCGCCAGGGGAGGCCCAGGGCACCGCCCGCGGTTCCGCAGTGAGCTTGGCTTTCCAGCCAGCGCTTTTCAGGGCCCAGTGTAGGAGGTCCCAGTGCTCCAGCAGTTTACGTGCAAAACAACGGAAGGCAGCTAACAACTGAAGAATAAAACACGACATAAGGTGTCAGTAGGGAGGGGTTCCCAGTTGCAACTGAGAGGGAAGGGAGAGCACTCAGGTCAGCGAGAACAGCACTGCCCAGAACTTGGAGGTGGAAGTGGAAGGACAGGGCTGAGGGGGAGGCACTTGTCAGGAATCTTGCCCGGCTTGAGGCACTTTGTGTGTGTGGATAATAAAAGACACAGCCGGAGAGGCAGGTTGAAGAGAAGTTTTGAAATGAAGGCTCTGGATTGATATTCTAAGCAGTTATTAAACACTTTCTCCCTTTATATTATGAACACCTGTCTACGGTCCAGGTAAAATCACATCATTGAAACGATAAGCGTGGCACCCACCGAAGGCCTGATGTAACACTCCCCGCCGTGTTCTGAATGCCCGTGTTCTGGCTGCTGATGACCCGGAGCTCCCACGTCTCTCCTCCTTATTCCTTTGTCTCTGTTCCTCAGGAGCGCACAGCTTTTACTAGTTATTTATTTTAGCGCAGCATTTATTAATCCAGGTTTCCATTCCCAGGGAGCCTTCTGGGGGCTGATCATAGGGTTTCTGATCGGGGTGTCCCGGATGATCGCTGAGTTTGCGTATGGAACTGGGAGCTGCATGGAACCCAGCGACTGCCCCACGATCATCTGCGGTGTGCACTACTTGTACTTTGCCATCATCCTCTTTGTCATTTCTATCATCCTCATCGTGGCCATCTCCCTCTTCACCAAGCCCATTCCAGATGTGCATGTGAGTATACCCTCGGGACACCTGTCCTGTCCTTGTCACATCCATGTGACAGCGCCCATCTCAGTTGCCCTTGGCTTGATTGGCTGTCTCACACGCACGTGGTGAAAGTGGTCTATACCTGCCATCGGTGTCGTGTGGGGGGCTGCAGGGTGGGAAGTCCCATGTGTCAGCAGGGCAGTATCCGGAGGGTGTCTTCAGCGGGGGTCCTCACAAGGCCACATTTAAGTCCAAGGGAGAGTCCCTGAGTCACGCTCCCCACGTGGCAGCTTAGTTACAAGACAGTGAGATCCCAGGAGCAGGCATGGCGGCTACCCTGGTTTAGATGCTCATGTCCCAAATAGGGACTTAAATTTGCTGTACCAGTCTCATGGCCAGAACTTCCAGGGATCCAGGAAGGGACATACTTAGTCACAAAAATCACCACATACAGGGGTATCTGAAGTGAGATTTGGCCTTTGTCTCTTTTCCTAATTAAGTATCTAAACAGTTGCCCATAGAAGTCAAAACATTTCAAGCAATGTAAAAATCCAGTTGACTCAAGACTTCAAAAATGGCAAGTATCTTCATTTAGCTCTAGATGTCGCCCTTGGTTTAGGGTCTATTCACAGCTTTCCCAATGCAGATGATGACTAATTATGCGCCATTTTACTTTTACCATGAGCCATATAGTCTGATAACCCAGCACAACTGATGTTCTATGCTTGTCAGGTTTTCAAGGAACAGAGCTAGAGAGTTAACCCATGATCATATTTGCTCATGGAGAAAGAGAAAAGGTTTTCTTAACCCATTATCTCCACATATACAAATATAGGGGCTTAAAAAAACCCTAAGAGACCTTACACCTCATTGCTAAATTTTCAAAGCTGTGACCAACTTGAATGTCAAACAAAAGCTGCTTATATAGTAGCAGAACCACCGTCATGTTTATCAGCCAGTTCTGTCACAAGCTTTCATTATGTTGTATTCATTGCTTCCTGATGTCTGTGAATTGTAGCCCCAAACACAGTGAGCTTCATGCATTTTCTTGAAGTAGAGAAAGCAAGGTCATCATCAAAGAGGGCATGGCTGGGATGAACACACTGCATTGATTGTCAGACTTTAAGTGTCTAGTTTCATGTCTATAGAGACTGTGCCTCCAGCCCTTCCCTGTTCTAAATGTCTCCTGATTTTCTGTCCCCATAACATGATAAACAAATATACAAAAATCTGAACTTACACTGATGATCTGGACAAATGGGTGTCTAGTCTTGTTTCAGAGCTCCACTGCTAAAAGGAACAGATTCAGTTATCACATGTAGCAAGAGTTCATTTATTCAAAACATTTCCATATTCAGGGTAGCCTCGTAGCCTCAGGAAATGCATACCGTATTTTCCGGCGTATAAGACGACCGGGCGTATAAGACGACCCCCTAATTTTACAGTTAAAACATAGGTTTAGGCCTATATTCGCTGTATAAGACTACAGCCTCGGAAGTGGGGGGTAATCTTATACAGCGAATATAGGCCTAAACCTATGTTTTACCTGTAAAATTAGGGGGTCGTCTTATACACCGGAAAATACGGTATATTGTAGGGCTAGTGTTTACATATGTATGACTTACATCTATGTTCCTAACATATTTAGATATAATGCTATGGAGGGAAACTTACCTATGCTCTTGTTGATGCTGACAGGCTACATTCCTTTTCTTTTCTTGCTGCGTATCTCTTTGTTCTTCTGGCTGCTTGCCCAAGACACTGGATCTTTCTGCTAACCGGTCTGCTTTCCCACAGCTCTACCGCCTGTGCTGGAGCTTACGCAACAGCAAAGAGGAGCGTATTGACCTGGATGCAGGAGAGGAGGACATCCATGAAGCTCCAGAGGAGACCATTGAAATAGGTGATTTGTGACTCAGAGCCTACTCCTGAGCCCTAAAAACTTCTACAATATGCAGATCACTTTACTGAAAGCTTCACTAAATGCCTTCATCAAAACTCAAATCTCTCTCCTAGATGGGAGTGGGGAGCAGGGTGGGGGTGAGATGAATAAATGGGTTTTGGGATGTTCACTCTGAAGCCTGGTCAAGAGGAGGAGGGAGGTACAGAATCTTCACAGCTCCCTTGCCCCTCATAGTTTCTAGTGCTCAGTGATTAAGTGTGGGTGAGGAATTTGCCACTTTAACTTGATTTGGGGCATGACCAGGGACAAGAAAGAGTTGGAGGTCTTCTGACATGGCAGATGGAACCAAAGCTATGGTCAGGTCTAGTAACCAAAGCTAACATCAGGGGGATGGGTAGAGGCTCTGGGATCTTATATCTTACTGGCTTACCACATCAGACTTAGAAAATCAAATTTCTCTGGGATTCCAGTGAGATCATGCTTAGTCAGTGATCAGAGACTTCAGTGATCATAGAAATGCTTTTCTCAATTTCTGTGTTGCAACTTTTCTTCCCTACATGGAGGATGGTTGTGGAGATGCGTGGTGTACAGAGGTGTGGTAGCTCAAGGTCATACGTTCTTTACTGGCATTGGGATGAAGTTCTCATCATTCCGCCTGAAGGGGAACACAGATATAGCAGAACAAGTTCTGAACCTGGCTGTCAGGTGGATCACAGAATCCTAGATCTAGAAAGGGCCCTGAGATCATTTGGTCTTATCACCTCATTGTGTGTAAATTTAGGTCCTGGAATAGAGGGGTTTTGCCTCTGGGCCCAGCCCGGATACAGTCTGCTTTTTGATCTCTAAAGACCTTTCAGTCTGACACCTGTGACTCCACACGTGCTGGAAGGAGCCTGGAGCCATAGGCAGCTGACCCTGGCTCTGAAATGGCAGCATCTTCCTGGAGGCAGGAGTGAACATGCCCCCTACTTCCCCCCCAACCCCCTTAAAGGGACATGGGTGAGAACTGTTTTGAATGTTTTACTGTGGAAGAGATTAGTTTTGCACCAGAGGGCACAGTAAAGCCTGGTGGTTAAAAAGAACTCTTCACGTTTTAACTCTAAGTCAGAAGGCAGGACGGCACAAAGACAGAGTGTGGGGTTTGGATTCGGATTCGGGAAGAACTGAATCCTGACTTCTCTACTTACTACCCTGGGCAAGTGACTCCATTTTTTCTAACGCTCAGGATTCTCACATGATCGTATTCGAAACGATAGCCCAAACTTTATAGCGCTGTTGGGAACATTGAATGAAATAGTACCCCATGATAGAATTGGCTATAATTATCACCATTATAAATGCAATGAAGGAAAAGTTCTCTGTGTTTGTCTGGAAAGGGGTGAATGGCAATTGTGAATCTATCAAGGATGCCTCCATAGGAGACTCCCACATTAGTTAGAGAATTGGCTTAGTGACTTCCGACTTAGCACTTGCATCCTATTGTTTCTTGATGAATTCATGGTGAAATCATACTGAACACCCTTGCCCTTCAAGTACAATAAACTAAGATCTTTAGAGGGCTTTTTAGACAATGGGTGTCAATGTCATCATTCTCTGAGAGACAACAGCATGAGGATTCACCTCTATGTCATTAGCAACACCACCACTATCATCATGACAGACAATATGATTATAATATACTTTAATTATGAATACTTTACTCTGGCTAATGATTCACTTGGTACCACATCATCCTTTTAAAGCAGTTAATGTAAGTGTAATTAATTCTGTCCGTTTTACAGATGAGTAAAATGAGACATACAGACTTTCTCAAGGCCACTTGGCCTTTAATGGCCGAGGCAACCACAACTTTTTCACTTGGGCTGTTCCATGACCCCAACTCCTTCCCCATGCTCCTGTTTTGGTGAAATAGAGCAAAGTAGAGGGGTACAAGGAGGCTTGTCTCTCTTATGTGTGTGAAAGAAAAGAGAGATTAGAAGGAGACTAATGTTCTTGACCAATCTCATAATAAAGAAGGCATTTATCCAATTTTACAGATACAGAGGATGAGAGATGAATTAACAAGGTCATAAAACTGGGTTTTGGTCCCAATTCTGACACATGTATGTGCTTGACTACTAAGCCTCTTTCCAGATAGAAAATTCTGTGGCATTAGAATGGGGAAGTGGAGAGCAGCGGTCCTTGACCATGGGGCTGAAACACTCAGTGGGCTTGATTTCCTATCTAGTGAGTTAGAGACCTAACGTTCGAATCCAGGTCTGTCTACCACCAATGCCACACCTGGGCTCAGAGGAGAAAATCAACTCCCTTGGTGGGCAATCAGTGTGAATGGCAGGCCAGTTGGGTGGTTCGATTCGGTAGTGTTGCTATGCAACCTCAGATTGTAAGCCCTGGAAGTGTTGATCACTGCTGCTCTGTATCAGGGACTGCTCAGACCAATTCTTACCATATGGCTGGGTATGTTGCAAAGCTGTGGGATCTTCAGGTGTAGTCAATGAACTCCTGAGTCATGCAGTTCTCACTGCTTTCCAGTGATGTAGCAAACAGATATGCCCATGTGTTTCAGAGGTGTCACAGCTCCCCAGCCATTGTTAACACATGTCTCTCATAAACCGTTATTTCCTGTTTGATTCCAACTGCTCTAAATCAAAATGTAGCTGTGCTGGGCCTGAGAGAGATGAAACACAGGCTAGCTGATCATAAGGATGTCAAGTACATCTATTAACACTATCTTGTCATGAAGTTTACTTGAATATTTTGCAGCCGGTGATGAAGAAAATTGGGAAATGTCTGCAGAATGGCAGACGTTTCCCTGGAAACCTTTTCTAGTCCCTTCTACTTCTGTGTTCAACAATCCTGTTATGCCTTTCCCCTGGCACAGAAGTTCCTGAGGAGAAAAGAGGATGCTTCAAGAAGGCCTATGACCTGTTCTGCGGCTTGGACCAGCAGAAGGGCCCCAAAATGACCAAGGAAGAGGAGGCGGCCATGAAGCTGAAGCTGACAGACACGTCCGAGAAGCCTCTGTGGCGGACAGTCGTGAACGTCAACGGCGTCGTCCTGCTGGCCGTGGCTGTCTTCTGCCACGCGTACTTCGCCTGAGTCCCGCCTTTTGCTGCACACGGTGCTCGGAGAGGCCAGGCTGGACTCTGCCTCCCTTGAGCCCCATTCTGCGGGGCTGAAGGGGACCCGGCCAGCTGTGCACTCTGCCTGGTCGACAAATGTGCACACGTGTAATGAACAGGCGAGTTGGGGGAGAATCAATGTGCTGTGAGCGTATGTATCTGAGGCCGGTGTGACCGTCACCTGTACCTGTTAGAGGTGACGGTCAGCTGTACCTGTTAGAGCATCAGAAGAGTCTACGGAGTCAAGAAGAGGCCTCCTGAGAAGCAGAAGCCCCAGTGTCTCATGCAAGTGTGTCTCAGGGAGACTGAGTGTCAACACTGTGCCCTTTGAATATTGTTTTAAGAGTTGTGGCCTCCTTGATTCTGGTCTCTTTCTCTATCTGGCCCCTGCCATCTTTTTTTTTCTTAGAAAACAGTTTCACCCCTCATTATATCCCTGTCAAATTCTCCCTGGTACAAGAGAAATCATTCCGATGAACTAATGGACACATTGAAGGTGAAAATGAGAGCTTGTTGGGTGTCCTGTCCTGCTGTCTGCTCTTTGCACGGGAGGCCTCAGGACACCAGTGCTTACTCCAGAGGTAGCGACGCAGGCGCCAGCCACAGGCTCCTTGGGAAAGCGGATCATCTGGAGTCAAGGGGACTTTCGTAAAGATGTCCTCTGGGGGCTCCTCGTGTTTGGGATTTCACTCAGTTCAGTGTTTGCTGTGCCTGGAATGTCGTAGCCACTGAGTGAATGATATAGCATTTATTTATAAACACTTGCTTTATTGTTATGTACACCTGGCCCTCGGTCAACCAAAGTACACACTCTGGCGACTATCCTGAACTGAAACGCATTTTCCAAAGGCCACTGTCCTCATGGTATGGATGTTGACATATGGGCTTAGAAGCTGACTCTGAGTCACCTCAGAGCAAATGTGCCTCTTGGGGGGCACCTGTCATCTCAAAGCAGCCGCACTCTCCTGAAACAGAGACAATTAGCCTGAGAGCCTCCCTTGCTGAGCTCCCTTGGCTGCAGGCCTTCCTCTTGTCAGGTGGCTACCCGGGTGATCATCCGCTGACCAAGGTCGGTGAAGGTGATCTCTATTGCTGGTCGTAGCGCTCAGCACTTTTAGTTGAGAGAAGTGTATTTCTTTTATTTTTTAAAAAATTTTTGAACTGAACTGGGGGCCTCACCGCATTCGGGAAGCACATCCCAGTTCAGCATGTGGGTCCACCTGGGTCGGAGCCGGTATTCAATCCTCAGTCCTTGGGGCTTCAAAGTGAGTGCTTAACCTGCTGAGCCATCCTGGCTTTCCTGAGAAGTGTATTTCTTGTTAAACCTATTTGTTTCCTAGGGAGAATTTTTTAAAATTTAACTTCAATTTAATTAGTTGAATTTAATTCTTTTGATTCCACCTGCAAAATCTCAATTATGTTATAATATAATCAATCTCATTGAAGTGAAGAAAAAGTCACAATGTTAAGATTGACTGATTTCAGGCCAGCTTAGCCAAGAGCTGGGATCTGAGCTTCTATGGTGCTGAGAGTGGTTCCTGGGCAGAAAAGTGGTTCAACAGGTGAAGGAGTGGCTTGTTCTTATGGAAGGAAGGAAACCCAGAGAACATTATTTGGTGTGCCCTAAGCAGAGAAGAGGGAAAAGTGGAGAATTTCACATGGTGAACATTTACTCAGCCTGTTCAGTTTTGTGTGGACTTTGTGATATTTTTGAGCTTTGAGAGGATTAAGGGAGAAGATTGGAAGCTGGTAGAAGGAATGGGCATAAAGTATCTAGATTGTTTTGGATTCCGTGTCTGGCTTTGCCAATGATTCACTGTATATATTGTGGTAAATTATTTTGTCTCACCTGTGTATTTTTCTCTTTGAAAAATGGGGACCTTGGTGCTTGTAGCATCTCTTTACCTCCTCTGAGTCTGACGAGGTCACTTTGAAAAGGGGATGGGAGATACATACTTAAAAGATGCTGTACAGATGATATATTAAGTTTCATTTAGTCCCATGCATTAAAATGTGTTACTTTGATAAAAATAAACACATTGAAAAACTGTGACATCCAGATATTCTATTTGTCAGAAAAACACACCTTTTGGGAGGAAAACATATATGTACTTAGTTGGAGGAGAAAGATTTCTGAACATTGACCCCCAATCCCAACCCAAGAAAACTTCTAACCTTCTAATTGGATTTAGGCAAATAGAACTGTTTGAATGAGGTGCTGTTGCCTTGGTGGGTTGGTGGGGTTGGGATTAGGGAGGTGTGGGTGAGGTTAATGGAGCTGCATTGCTTGATGGGTTCTGGCAGGTTCAGGTGAGTGTTGTTAAGCCTGATAGAACTATAACTTACTTGCATTCTTTTCCTTAGATGCTCCTACCTGTAAACATTGCATCCTTGGCCCAGACAGCTTCTGTGGTCCTAAGAGCAACTCAAAGAACACGTGATTTGATACAATTCATCCTTTGCTTGGAAAACTGGTGGCAAATGTCCACCTGATAAAGGGACCTTCTTTACACACAAGTGATGGCAGCACATGCAGGAGCATTTCAGAATCAAAGGGCTTAGAACAGTGATTTGCAAACTATGAGGACTGTCCAGAAAAAATCCAGCCACTGTCAATATAATGAGAATGGTTAAATGGCTGGATACTTTGCAGACAGCCCTTGTAGAGCTGTGTCAGAAACCCTAGAGGACTTGCTAAAACACAGGTTGTTGGGATTCACCTTCAGAGTTTCCCAGTCAGTAGGTCTGGAGTAGGGCCTGAGAATTTGCATTTTTAACAAGTTCACAGACCATCCTGATGCTTCTGGTCTGGGGAGCATACCCTAAAAACAACTACGTAGTGAACTTACAAAGAAGCTTCATTTCATCACCAAGACAGGCGGAAGTAGAGCACCTCTTCCCCAGGCCTTATTCTGAGACTCAGTGATGTCTCAGGGCCAAATTTTTCTCTGAAACCAAAGGTGTGGACTCATAGGTATGGCTGAGGCACATGACAGTGTGAAGCACAGGAAAATCCTACCACACTGACCTTTAGGACCCATGTACTTAATTCTGACTTTCTCCCTCCAAGATGTCCAACGCCTGACACTGTGCAAGCTTGACTTTTGTTCAGGTAGGGTTAACACAACTAGAAACTCACTGCCAGGATGTAGAGGCAGGGTCAGGACCCATGGTTATGGCCTAACAGCTGAATTTGGAGGGAACAATGCCCTGGCTTAAAACCTGTGGTTTCTACGCAACAGGCAACTGAATTTAGAAAGAAACTGTGATATTCTTTATTTCCAAGCTGGTTCGTTTAAGCCTGATAGAACTATAACTTATGTACATTCTTTCCCTTAGATGCTCCTACCTGTACACATACTATATGTTCACTCCTTTTAACCATTAAGTTCCTAAGACATCAGATTCTGGTCAACATCAAAATAAGTTTTAGGAACAAGGCCTCAGATCTGTTAATCATAGGAATAGAGTTTTGGTCAACTTAAGATAACATCTTGGAGGGGATGCCAGGAAAACTCAGCGGTTGAGCACCTGCCTCGCAGTCATGAGGTCCAGAGTTTGATTCCTGGCCCCAGCCCATGCAAACCCATCTGCTGAACTGTGGTGTAACTCGTGAACCCCAGGATGGCTCAATGGCAAAGGTTCTAGCCTCCCATTCTGGAGGCTCCTGGTTTGGTTCGTGCCCTGCACCACCCCTCATCCACCTGTGTGGAATGAAACCATGTCACACAACTAATGATGTTCAACTCTGCAGTCTGCTCTGCCCTACCCTTTTCCTCCCACCTTCTCTCAAACCATAAAATAAGTCTTTTTTTTTTAAAAAGCTAACATCTTGGCCTCAGTTGTGTTTTAGGTCCAGACTCATGAAAGCAGAACGGACCCCTAGGCAGCGTCCCCTGGAAACCAGGCTGAACAAGGCCATGACTAGTATCAGGACCTGAAGCCATGATCAATTGCTCCGTGCCTCGCCCCGGCCAATCAGGAGAGCCTGTGACCACACTCTCTGCTAACCGTGACTGATGGTGTTTCCCTTACGTAGATGGGCTGGCCACCCGAGCCCGTCCTCTCAGGTGTCCCTCTTGGACACTGCCTGCTCTCCCCTGAGTGTATCTAATCATTGCTTCTCTTTTTCCACTTTGTTTTGTGAATTACTTCACAACCTACAAGCAGAGGCACAACTTCTGTTTTATATTTAGAACTCAGCCAGTATCATCTATGTACACTGGTCTTCAAAGTCATCTCACAGGTGGACTGCTTTGTAGATAGGGTGGGGTAAAAGGAGAAAACATATTTATTGGGCATCTTCTTTGGGCTTCCCAAATGATCAGCTCTTGGTCTTTCTCTTTATTTATTGACACAAAGGAACAACAAAAGCTAAAAGTCAAGTTTATAGTCATCTCATCAGATAAAATGACCAGCTGCTTATCTGCCTGTAGCAACACAACAAATTCTAAAGATGAGCAATCAATACTATCCTTTGCTTAATAAATATTCTAGTGGCTCAGATAGAGTTCAGGCAAAATAGCCGTGGGCAAAAACCGCCACTGCTAGGAGGAGGAGGGCATTGATGTTCACCACAGTCCTCCATAAGGGCTTCTCGGACGTGTCCGTCAGCTTCTTCCTCAGGGCTTCCTCCTCCTCTTTGCTCAGCTTGGGGCCTTTCGTTTGCAAACCACAGAACAAGTCATAGGCCTTCCTGAGACATCCTCGAGTATCCTCAGAATTACCTGAAACAAAGGAAGATAAACAAACGATCATGGAAATGATCTCCTGTCAATGTTGTACAGATGACTGTAAAAGTGATTACAACCACTTCTGCATGTTAGAGGAACTCCCGAGAAATTATAGATAACTTTGATTATAGAAAAACGAATGAACAAAGTAAGAACAGATGGCAAACTGGGAGAAAATATTTGCATCTTATATCAAAAGAAAGGGGTTAATGTCCTTAATATTAATGGACTTCTAGAAATAGAGAAAAGACTACCAACAACCCCACCAAAACATACTAGAGAGATGAACAAGGAGTTCAAGGAATGAAGACAATTCTTAAACTCATCAAGAAAGAGAAATTTAAACCACACTGAGATACCACTACTCATCTATTGGTGGCAAAAATTCCAAAGTTTGACAATATACTATTATAATAAATCTATGTGGCAGCAGGCACTCTAATGCATTGTTTACCAGGAAAATATGGTTTAGTTTCCATGGAGGGAAATTTGGCTGTATATAGCAAACTTGCATAGGTTTTAACTCTTTAACTCAAATTTCTCAAAAATCAATCTCAAAGGCATACTGGCAAAAATACAAAAACACTTAACTATAAGGCTATTTGTTTCAGCATTAGGAAATTTAAAACAGATTTCCAAACTCTAATGTCCATGAAAAACCATAATGAAAGTAAGACTATACTTAGAAATAAATGGTAAAGGAAATTCTACAAATTAAAAGCTGTGGGGTGCAGCAAAAGCATAACTTTGAAGAAAATGTGTAGCCTTCATTATTAACATTAAAAGAAAAGCTGAAGATTAGTGAAATAGTACTCATTTTTAAGTAGAAAAAATAACAGAATAAACTTGAATAATGTAAATTATATGGTATACATATGAGAACAGAAAGTAATGAAATAGAAAAGAGAGATAATAATGGAAAGAAATAACAAAGCCAAAAGTCAATTCCTTAAGAAAAGTAAACTAGACAAGTCTTTAGTGAGATCGATCAAGAAAAAAGAGAAATTACTAAAAAAATGTTAGGAATTAAAGGGAAGACATAATTACAGAGGTAGAGATGGAAAAGACAAAGAGAAGATATTATGAATAACTTTATGTCAATATATTTGTGATGTGTACAAGTAAACACAATTCTAGAAACATAATTTTCCAAAACTGATTAAAGAAGAAATGGAAACTAAATAGTTCTATAGGCATTATATGAATTTACTCAGTAGTTTAAAAGTGTCTCTCTCTCACACACAGCAGTTCACCAGGCCTTAACAATATTATTAGCAAAACACCAAAATATCAATGGAGATAGCATTCCAATATTATTAAAATATTTCTATAAAATAGAAAAAGGCTATTTTTCCCAATCATTCTATGAGATCACTATGATCTTAATACCAAAACCAGACAAAGACTAAGTACAAAAGGGTAAATTATAGGCCCGTTTTTTTTCAGGGGCACTGATGGAAAAACTCCAAAGGAGTAGGAGGCATCGATCCTTCCTTGAATTTGAAAAATCCACATCAAACAATCAGTGTACACTTAAAGACAACCTATCCTGAAGTGCTAAACTTTGTCAGTGGTTTTAAAAATCTCAGAGAAAGAAAGAGCCATGGGGAGTGGATGCTGCAGAAATTTTCATGAAGGAAATAAGATTAGAATTGGGATACGAAGACTAAGCATTACTTTTTTTTGGTGAAGAGGTAGAAATATACACATTCTAGGTATAAATAAGAGTATTCCTTAGCTCTTGGTAAATGTGGGAGGAAGTGAAAATCTGTCTGATGGGAATGGATGGTGTATGGGAGAGAATAGTAAGAAATAAGGTTGAGGGAAAGCCGGGACGGCTCAGCGGGTTGAGCGCTCGCTTTGAGGCCACGAGGACCGAGGATCGAATCCCGGCTCCGGCCCAGGTGGACCCACATGCTGAACTGGGGAGTTCCCACAGTTCGGTTCTCTAGCTGTCTCTGTCTCTGTCTCTGTCTCTATCTGTCAAAAGTAAAATAGAAATAAATATGCACTGAAGATAAAATAATTACTCTCTATAAATATAAAAAGATATAAAAAAAAAAAAAAGAAATAAGGTTGGAAAAGAGGTCAGGCTAGATGCTTAATCACAATCAATCAAGATCGACTTGTTGAACATTGAATATATGCCTAGAAGCAGGGAATATTGGAACTGATTGTCACCTTGAGCTGGCACACAGATCCATAAATGGATGGACAGAGAGACTGATGGAGAAGCAGATTGAAGGAGATTTCATACAGAACAAATTGTCTTGCTTGTTGAGAACGTAAGATTTTAAAGTTTTAGTTTGGCATAAGTCTAACAGCTTTTTCAGAAACTGAATTTAGTGTCATTGGAAAGAACAGTAAACCAATTCAGGTCCTTGGAGTTTCTACATGAAAACTAAATGCACAAGCCAAATATTACCTTCATCAACACCATCATCAGCTTCTTCCTGCCTTTTTTCTTCTGCATCTAAATCGATTCGTTCCTCTGTACTGTTTCGAAGAGCCCAGCACAGGCGATATAGCTAACCAGAGACCATCGACAAGCACGTTAGTGATGAGCACATGTTTGCAATAGCACAAAAATGAAACATTTGTTTGTTGTATAGTGCAAAAAACCCGTACAACACAGAAGAGTATAGGTAACAAAGAAAAGGTCTACCACACTCAATCATGAAAACACACTAACCATTTTAAATTATTTGTTTTTAATTCTTTTGGAAGCTATGAAAAACTCTTGAATAATATGTTCAAAACTCCTACTTATGGATTTATAATGTCATAAAAGTCAAAGGTTTATCTAACACTATACCATGGCTTCACTCATTGTCCTTACCATTCCAAGTATTAGTTACATCATTATTACTTTCAGTTTGTTTACTGGTTACTTTTATAACTTTAAATATCTTCTTAAGTTCCATTTCTGGATCTATTATGTTTAGATAGTATCTATTAAGTATCATTGAGTTCCAATAGGCATGTATACGCTTACACGTCTGTTTCTCAGTCCACATCCAAACTTCTGTCAACTTTGTCATTATTTTAAAACTGACAAACTTTATAAAATTGTAATTGTTTTCCACATAATTAAGATTTTTTTAAAGACTTTTTTTATGGTTTTTGACAGAGAGAGAGAGAGAGAGAGAGAGAGAGAGAGAGAGAGAGAAGGGGGAGGGCCCAGAACAGTCTCCATAGTTGCACATCATAGGTTTTTTCACATAGTTTCATTCCACAGGTGGATGTGGGGCTGCACAGGGCAGGAACAGGGCTGGGGTCTCGCCCTAGTGAGAACTGAACTGGGGGGCACTCCCCAGTTCAGCATATGGGTCTGCATAGGCCAGAGCTGGGATTCGATCCTCTGTCCCCGGGGCTGCAAAGTGAGCGCTTAACCCACTGAGCCATCCTGGCTTTCCCATAATTAAGATTTTCATGCTTAGCCTACATGTTAACTTATGAATTTGAAGATAAAGAGCATATATGTTATTATGTAATGTTTTTGTGTGTGCTGTGGATTCAGAACAGCTGTAGGTCATTTTAGGGAAATTGTTCTGTCAAATGGGTTTTTAAAATTATAATACAAGATATGCTCAAAACCATGTTTCATTTTAACTGGCCTCATATTTGACCCATGACTTTCCTGTGCAGATTTACTAGAATTTGTCATTGGCTTCCTTATTTGTTGTTGACATAACAAGCATATGCTTCACCTTATCACTAAGATTCTTAATTGTAGTTTCATATGGTTCTTAATCATGAAATTCCTATACTAAATATACTTTCTTTGTTAAAGCTCTCTTATTGGAACTCCAAGTACTTTCTAGTGTTGCCAAAACCAATTATCTCGAAATTTCTTTTTATTGCACTGTTAGGTTATGTACACAATGCTATTCATGACTTTCTCTGAAATGACTATTGAATTTTATCAGTCCATCTTGAAAGTGTAAACCTCCCAGGATATAAGGACTGTCTGGAAAGCATCCAGCCAGGTAATATGAAAAAAGAAGGCATTTATTGCTAGATATTCTCTGAACCTCCCTTGTATTTTTTTAAAGATTTATTTTTTATTGTTTTTGTCAGAGAGAGAGAGAGAGAGAGAGAGAGAGAGAGAGAGAGAGAGAGAGAGATGCAGAGACAGAGAGAAGGGGGAGGGCCCAGAACAGTCTCCATAGTTGCACATCATTGGTTTTTCCACATAGTTTCATTCCACAGGTGGGCGGGGCTGCACAGGGCAGGAACTGGGCCGGGTCTCACCCCGGTGAGAACTGAACTGGGGGCACTCCCCAGTTCAGCATATGGGTCAGCACGGCCGGGGCCGGGATTCGATCCTTGGTCCCCGGGGCTGCAAAGTGAGCACTTACCCCACTGAGCCATCCCGGCTTCCCTGCCCTTGTATTATTGAAACATAAACACAAATTAGATAAATTAGACTGGTCCTTCGGACAAATTTTTTCTAAATATTAATAATGAATTGTGGTTCTTTCTATTAGTGGTAAATGAGTTTAACATATATTTACTACTTTGAAAACTGTAAAATATTTTCTAGTGTTTTCTCATTGAACTCCTAATATTCAGTGTAAATATTTAATTATGAATTCTGGTGATGAGTCTTTGGTAAAGTAATTTGAACCACTTGTATGCTTCAGGTTTCCCCATCCACATATAATCTATTTGCCACCCCACAAGGAAATATAGAAATAGACATTGTTTCAAAGATTATGAGTGACAAATGCAAAATAAATAAGTGATACATGTTACTAATAAATTGAAACATTAGTATATAAGCAATAAATGACACACACACATTTAAATAAAAAAATGACTAATATTTGTTGGTCCTCTTGTAAGGTGCCTCTCTCAGAAACAACTCTTATTGAAAGTTTCTGGTGTATATGCTTTAAGATTTTTTCCTATTCTTTGACAAATATACACATATCTACTTACAAGTACTTTATTATCAAGAAGTGATATTATACAATCCTATATTATTCTGCAAGCATTTTTCTTCATTCACCATATCATAGACATTAAAAAAACAAAACAAAACAAATAAAGCTCCTCAGGTTTTTGAACAGCATAATATTCAATATGCTGTTATTATGTACCCATCCCACTACCAACGAACATTTGAGTTGTCGCCATTTCTTCTATTAGAAGCCTTTTGCAGAGAAAATCTTTATACCTATATATTTCTTCCCTACTTGTACAAGTATTTCTACACAATAAGTTCCTAGAAATGGAATCATTGATTCATAGAGTATGAGAATTTTAAAGTTAATAAATACTGCTTAATTGCCACCCTACAAATGATAAAATTCATACACTCACCGTTGGTTTTGGAAAGGGACCATTTTTCAACACCCTCCCCAACATTGGACATGTTCATATTAAACCTTTTTTTTGTTGTTGCCAATTTGAAAAGCAAAAGATGTATCTGATTGTTGTATTTTTCGTTTTCCGCTCCCGGTACCACGTGCTTTCTGAAGAACCTCTGTACCAGTGTTTGCGCTGTGCATGAAATCCCACCTGCCCCAAACAGGCCCAGCCCGGCTCAGTCTCCTGGGCAACACTAGTTACTCAGTTCCTGATATCTTATAGCAAAGGTATAGATTTATCTCCCAAATGCATTGTGGAGGTGATTGAGGATGAAGCCCATATGTTAACCCCATATTTCTTAATTCATGGGTGCTTGGTACATATTAGGTGCAAATTGTTGTTTAGTTGAATGTCTGCATGATAATCTCTTAGGTTCCTCCTAATGCTCATGGTTCTATGATTCTGATACCTGGGACTTGTACACCAGTTGAAGCTTTAGAAAGCAAAGAACTCTTATTTAAAAATGAGCATATATCTATTACTCATTACTCACATGTATATCAGGAATGGGTTTTGTTAACAGGGAAATTCCCAGGATGATTAATATGGAAACAACGAAGAGAATCATGGCAAAGTACAGATAGTGCACTCCACAGATGATTTTGGGACAGTCACTGGCAGCCAAGCAACTCCCTGTCCCATAGACGAACTCTGCAATCATACGAATGAGGCCGATCACAAGTCCAATTATTAAACCCCAGAAGGCTCCCTGCAAAAGACATAAGAACAAAATCAGGGTATTTGGAAAAGATGAGAAGCTTTTTCTAGTAGGTCATAATTATCATCCTACCTGCTTTCGCCATTAAGAATCAACAAATGGCTAACTGAAGCACAAGGTCACTTAAGGCGGGGAAATTGTGCCAGTATGTGCGCTCACGAGGGGGCTGTTGCTCTCCGTGGTGCTGAAACGCGATTGCACTGTTGATTCTTCAACTCCAGGACACTACAGGTATCCTCTGCTTTTCGAAAGTTTGTGTTATACTCCACTTTGCTCTTATGAAAGACCTACATTAATTACTACCTGTTTTCGCTAATCAAAAGACATCCAAAGAAGATTTTTACAATTAGTAAGAAGGTGAAAAGCGAAAATAGTGTTCAGTGTGTTTTTCAGCAAGCTGTTATGGAGGCAGTGAGCACCAGAGCAGCGAGAGTGACCCCTCCAAGCTCCTTTGCTGGGAACCACACTCCGCATCTCAGCACGAAGCCTCCCTAGCTTGGAAGTGTGTCTGTGAGCATCTGTGCTTTATTTTGACTTCTTTTGTGTATTTTTTAGCAAGATGTGTCCTAATATATCAGAAAAGCCTAAGAGAGGATATATATATATTTGTCTGTGTGTGCATGTGTGAAAATGTTACAAAAAATTCATATAAATTAATGGTAAATGTTTCTTCACTTTTTGCCTTTTCAGCTTAGGAAAAGGTTCTTAGAGACACTCTACTTTTGGATACTGGGGAAACCTGCACTGTCTACTCAGACCCAAGATTAAGTTTACTTTGACTTTTATACATCTAACATCAACTCTGCAAGTTGTAGAAAAAAATGTATATTTTTTCTACAATTTGCAGAGTTGATGTTAGATGGTTATGATAGTACTATTAAGCTTTTGACAATTTAAAGCATTTATTTTCTCTCAGAAGTAGTGTGGGTGGAAACATGTATTCCCTGTTCCCCTGATCAAGAAGTTATATTTAGGGGAAACAGTATTACATAGAGGTTAAGCATATGAGCTTTGGATGGAGAAAGACTTGACTCTGAATCCCAAAGATCCCACTTGTTAATATTAAGTAACATGGGAAAGCATGTGATATTAACCTCCTGCATCTGTTCCTCATCTGAAAATTATAATAATAAAGTTAATACTTGGGAACAATTAGGAATAAAATATACATAAATGTATATATATATATATATACATTTAATATATCTTGAATCATTACTAGTGAGGTAGGCTTTCTTCTAAGCATTTCACATCTAAAAAATCTCTTTTAATCCTCATAGCAATGCTATAAGGGAGGCACTGTGATTATCCTCAGTTTGTAGAGGGTTAAATGGTTTGCATAAGATCACAAAGCTCTTAAGTGGCAGAGCTAGAATTGGATCCTGGAAGTCTTACTCAAAAACTTATATTCCTCACTGTGCCATGTATGTACATAATATTTTGTAAGAAATATAGAAGCTGTACTATAAGTGTGCAGCATATTACACATACTAGTGATAATTAGAAATTGTGGCATTTTTCTACCAGTGGGAGAAATAATTCTCTCTCACTCTAGAGAAAAAGTTTCCGAATTCTCACTTACCTGTTCATTGGTTCTTTTACAGAAGATGGCAAGCAGAAAGACAGCTGCAATTGGAGGCCCGAGGTAGCTAGAAATTGATTCTATGTAATGGAATAGTTGTCCATTTTGGGATACCTGTACTAATGGGACCCACAAAATGCTGACGACAATTAATACAATGATAAATAGCCTGGGAAAAGAAAAAAATGATTTAAATATTAAACAAAAGCATTATCGGTCCTTCCATTGTGTTTTAGTTCTTGAATTCATTCCTGTAGTCATTTATTGATGTTCCAAAGAAAATCAAGCTCCTTGACCGCATGCCATGCTTAATGATTCTCTGTTAGTAAAGTGCTGACAAAGCAATGGCTTATCTATAACTGGTCATAATAGCTTCAAATAGGAGATTAAATATTCATTCATAAAAACAGATCAAATGTCAGCAATTGACTAATAATGCTCTAATGCAATTTATGCAACATATCAATTAGAAAAAGCACAACACTGTTTCTAAGTAATTATTTGTATGATAAATAAAGTAGACTCCTGTTTTGGTCTTTTTTTCTAGCTTGAGAGAAAGTGCATCAGTTTGCACAGATAAGAATGAAAACATACTCTCTCCCAGAAGGTTGAGTGAATTGGCTAGAAATGCTAATTTGTGCATTGTACTACGTGAGCCTTTTGGCAGGTAGAAAGAATTGGTTAAAATATTGATATGCAGTAAAAATCTGTTAGAACCTCCTGGGCTCCAGGGAGCATGACTGATTCACTTTTTAAAACTTCATAATATTCTGCGTTTGTTGTGTGAAGAGACAAGAATTTACTGTAAAAAGTCATCACTTGTCTGTGCTCACCTGAAATAAGAGGCGGGGGTTGGGAGAACTGGGGAGAAGCATTTGGGCAGGAAATGGGCTCCATGATCCCATGAAGCTTTATACAACTCTGCCACCTTGCAATCACTAAATATGATAAGGCACGGGAAGTCCAAGCACAGTGCCTAGAACACAACTAAGATTCAACAAACAACACCTGCTATCGCTGTTCTCATCATTGGAAAGCAAATGATGGGCCTCCTTTGCTCTCTTATCTCCAGTTGTTTTCTGTCACGTGGAATAAAATCCAAAGTCCTGTTACGGCGTGAGTGGCCCTGCATGATTTCTCTCTGGCTCACTTTCTGACCTTGTTCCCTGTCACACCCCTACTTGCTCCTCATGTGCCAACCTCACCTCTTGCTGTCCTCACACACACACCACACGCGACTGTGGAGGAACATAGCACTTACTGTTCCTCCCCACAGAGCCATGGGGCTCCCTCCACACTTCCCTAGCGGCTCTTCTCAAATGTCACCCCCCAGGGAGGAGTTCAAGAGTACCACTTATGCAACCCTTTAACCTTGCTTTAATTTTCTTTCTAGCACTTTTTTTTGGTCATCAGATAGAGAATATATTTAATTGTCTATGTTCCCCAAATCCCATGAAGCAGAAATATATATATACTTTTTCAATTTGTATTCTGAGAGATTGTAGGCATTTAATAAGACAGAGGAAAAGAAAAACTCATTGAATTATGACTGAGGCTTACAGGGGAATCATACCCATGATCTTAACCTATTAGTGCTACTGCATTTTGCATTTAGTGAATTCTAGCTCGACACTTTCTCCACCACAGAAATACCGATGACTTATTGGTCTTTCTCTCTGGTAGCATTTGTTCAGAGTCCAGATTTGGACAAACTGGGTCCTTGGAATTTCTCCCTCAAGGGCTTAATTTACCAGAGCAATTCTCACTGTCTTCAACAAAGCACAATATTTTAAACAAGTGGTCAGTTCTTCTTGATACCCCATTTCTTAATAAATGCAATTGGTAAACTCCTCTGTAGTTGTGTGGATGGCCTTAACCTGTTACTTCCTTCGTAGAAACTTCTAGAGATGATGCATTAGCCTAAAAAAGTAGATGGAAACTCTATACTCATGAAAAACAGTGTTGGAATTTCATGAAGATGTGGTTGGGAGAGTGAGTGATGAGAGAAATAAGAGACAACTAGAGATATTTGCAAGTTGGAATAAAGCAACCATTTCACTTAAAAATATGGCCCCAAGTTCTATATCTGGTAGGAGGTGATGTTTGATGAAATGTCCTTTCATGTCTCTTTACCCACTGCACAACTTTATGATGTTTCTCTGAACCCAAAGGTGAGTAGGCCCTATTTAATTGCTCTATTTCCTCTTTTCCAGAGAAATTTTAGGCAGAAGCTGAGGTTCTCTCACCGTCCTGCGATCAGGAGCTCTTTCTCGGAAGCCCGCTTCCGGATCTTGGTGTAGAGGTCCATGGTGAAGAGGGTGCTGGCGCTGTTGAAGATGGAGGTCAGGGAACTCATGAGCGAGGCCAGCATGACCGACAGCATCAGGCCTCGCAGTCCTGGGGCCAGAAGACGTGCAGCAGAGTTAGGGACGGGATGCTCTGAGGCCATTGCCAAAGCAGAGTCATTCGAAGTTAAAGGTGTCACCTGGAACACTTACTAGCTGATGTGCTTACCAACACATGCCACATACGTGGCATTTGCTGCCTATTTCCTAGTGATTAGAGAATAATCCAGTATAGAATTTTAGTTCTACATGTGAACTTAGAGATCATTTGCTGAAACCTGAATTTGGAAGAGAAGAAACAGGGCTGTGCCATCTTTTTTTTTTTTTTGAGGAACTCTTGGCTTCCTGAGCACTTAGGGAACTGAAGAGAAAAAAGCCTAGTAGGTGGTTCTGTTGAAGAAGTGTTCATGGGCCAAACAAAGAGTTTTAGATATTATGGCAAATTCATCCTGCAGTTCCCTCTGCCTGTTCATAATGACCCTACACTTTGTAGGACGAAGTATGGGATTATGTTGATATATATACTGTGAAGTGATTACACAATCAAGCTAATTAACATATCTATCACCTCAATAGCTATCATTTTCTTGTTTTGTGGTGAGAATACTTGATACCTTTTTTCTTAGCAAATTTCAAGTATACAATATATCATTATTATCTAGAGTTCCCATACTATACATCAGGTCTCCAGAATTTATTTATCTTATAATTGAACATTTGTACCCTTTGACCAACATTTTATCATTTCTTCTACTCCCAGCCCCTGACAACGACCATTCTATTCTCTGCTTCTATGAATTCCACTTTTTTAGATTCCACATGTAAGTGACATCATTCAGTAATTGTCATTTTGTGTCTGGCTTACCTCAAGTAGCATAATGTCCTTTGGGTTCATCTATGTTGTCACAATGGCAGGATCTTGTTCCTTTTTAAGACTAAATAACGTTTCATTACCTCTATCTCTGTCTATCTCTATCTATTTATCTATCATCTAGCTACCATCATCTATCATCACATTTTTTATCTAGTCATTCATCTGCACATGACATTTTCTTACCATCAGGCATCAGCTCCATGACCAGCAATGGGTAAGCATAGTTAGTGCAGCCAACTTCAGTGCCACAGTGCTTCACACATTCAGAAGGAACAACACAGGCCACCTTCTCTGAGGACAGATTCAGAGAAGGGGGTTTAGTCAGTGGGGCCCAAACAGGTAAGATCTGACCCTCTGTACAAGGTGTTATCTTCACCTGGAATTCTGTTTTTACTTCCAAACAGAATGGGCTTTCTAGTTATGAAGGCTTTTTAGTACATCCTAAAACCACTACTCAGAATTCAAGTTAAAAAAAGGCCAATTTATGGATTCGGGACTTGCCTGTGTACAGGATGCGGCTGATCATCCCCGGCATCACCATGAGGAACATGGGCAGCAGCTTCAGGTACCCACACATGACGCAGGCCGCCTTCACGTGAGACATGTCCCTGCCCGAGAGGCAGCGCTGCACGATGACCTGTCGGGAGAACATGACGTGGTCATGAAGGAACCAGAGGTCGAGGTCAAAGAAGGTCAGTGCTTCTTTTCAGGGAGAGTGTTACAATAAGAACTGGGGTCATGACCAGAGGAGAATAACCAGCTTCAGAGGAAAATCGGGACTTGAATGCGTGCTCCTCTTACATGAGCACTTGACTTCTGTGAGTTTCAGGTTTCTCATCACTGAACAGGGTCATCTCTCATAGGGTGTTCTGAATATTTGATATGCTTGTAAGACTCTTGGTACATAAAATTCAACACACATCACTACTATTAAAACAAGTTTACAGATCCCGGATTGCATTGCACCAATGGCCAAGTGCTCCTCCAGATATGAAACTGTCACTACTGATTTTGCTACAAGTTGTGTAAGTTGTGTCTTTAATACTGCAGGCACTAAATAAGCCACACTCTCATCGGTGCCTCTCTATAGTTAGGGAGCAATTGTCCCCTTGGGAAACCAAACCCATTCCCTTAGAGTCAAGCAGCTGTCAGAATAGAGTCCTGAGACATTCATCTCTAGGTTTCTTCATAATATTCTGAGGACTCAGTGAGTTATGAATGACGTATGATGGTCCTGGGAAAACCAGTTCATATAATTTCATAATTTGTACTTCAGTTGTGTAGTCTTTTAGTTAAGAATTTTCAAGCAAAGGCAGGATTTCTGCCCACTATGCCATAACCACTTGATATGTTTTCTTCTCAAGAAATGGCAGAAAAGAGGGATTTTTTTTTCTGCTCAATGCTCTTGGGGAGACAAATCTATTAGGGATTGCAGCAGTATCATTTCGTGCTGGGGAGCAGGTGGTATGTTTCGGGAGAGGGCTCAGGTGCAGACAATTGGAGGAACAATGCAAATTACAGGAGAGAAGGGGAGCCCTGTGAGCTAAGAGGGTCAGGCACTGAACTTCGTGTGAATGTGAGGCTGCTTGTAGGAAGCACGTCAGGTGGTTAGAGGCGAAATATAAATAATGAAGACAGTCTACAGGTCAACGGTGAAAATATGCATTCTTTGGTAATTATGTTGAGAAAATCAGTTTATTATATAAAGAAAAAGAAAACTGATTCCTCACTAACATCACAAGTGACTACTGATGCAAGATGAATTAGATTTGTGAAATTACAAGTTTGAGATGACAGAGACTAGTTATGGTGAGACAAACTTAAAATTTTTCAAAATAACAAAAGCAAACTCAAATGCTATTAAAAAATCCAGGAGACAAAACAAGAACTTGAAAGTTATAAATACAAAGGCAGAAAAATGTGAGGATAAAGTTGAGGACGTCTTCTAGAGAGTAAAGCAAAAGACCGAGAGAGGGAAGATGGGAAGGAAAGCTAAGAACACTAGAGAACCAGGTAAGGGACACCCTCAAATACAATGTCCCAAAAGGAAAGCGAAGTGAAAGAAATCAAAGAAATAACCCCCCACCCCGCCATATTACATTGTGGTGAAATTTCAGAACACTGAGGACAAAGGGAAAACAAGGTTCCGGAGAGAAAAGACAGGTCATAGCCAAAAAATCACGATGACTTGAGGCTTCTCAACAGTAATGGTGGAAGTCAGGAGAGAATGAATCTATGACTTTGGTAAAATTATTTCCAGCCTAGAAATGTGTATATAGCCAGAGGATCATTTTAGGAAAAGTTGGATTAAAGACATTTTCAAATATGTAAATTCAGAATAAATTTGTCTCTTGTCTTCCTCAAGAACTTACTGGATAATTCAATTACCTTGAAAGAAGGGGTAAACCAAGAAAAAAGATAGTGTAGAATACTGAAAACAAGAGATACAATATAAAAATGAAGCAGTTTGTGAGAGGCCAAAGGCTATAGGAGAGAAAGAGGAAAAGAGGTGGTAGAATACTTGATGTGTTTGCAAGTATTGAGAAGTAAATTAGGCAATTTGCAGAGGGCTTGATGTTTAAAGAGGAACAATTACCAAAATATTTAAAATAAAAAAATTAAGAATTATTTGCTAGAAAAATTATCTACCTACAAAAAGGAGAAAAGCTAAAGACAAATCAATCAGAGAATGTCACGTGGCTCAGCTCTGAATTATTATTGTGTAGTAACAAAAGTGGTAGCACTCAATGCTGATCTCACCAGAATTGTGAGTTAGATCTACTGGGAGGGTGGGAGGACAGGAGGTATGCTTGTGTAGGATTGAGGATGAGAACTTGAAAGAGCTAAACTGGCAACTTGCATTATGGGAAGCCAATAGAAAAATTCAAAAACAAACAAACAAACTGGAAAACCAAGAGGGAGCAATATAAGCGCCTATTTGAATAACGTGGGGATCAAGTTTATGAGCCTAGTCCGATTCATTGATGGGTCTGGGTAGCATCTGAGAGTGTTTATTTCTAATGAGCTTCAAGGGAACACCCATGCCAGTGGGTCACAAGCCGCACATTGATTACAAGGGCATAGAGAATAGAACTACGTACCAAAACACATAACTGAAGGAGCTGAAAGTGCTTGCCTTTGAGAGGTAAGAAGTAGGGTAGAGACAGACACCAGACAGCTATTTTTCATGAGCTTGTAGAAGTGTTGGACTCTAAATGTGTGTGTGTGTATACAAAATAGAAACTAGATGCTTTTATATGAGGAAAAAAAAAAAAGAACACTATAAGCATATTCACGCACCACACACACACTTTACCTGATCTGTGCACCAGTACCACACAGCTACGATGGTCATTCCAACTATCGTTCCTGGCCACGGAATATCCCCGGTGACGGCATCTCGGAAAACGTGGAATGAGTCTGCCTGAGGAGTGTAGCACTCAGGGCTAATTGTCAGGTTGTCCCCCTCGACTACGGATGGGATGGCAGTCATATACTTCTCTGTAAAACTCTCATAGCCTCCAACTTCGGCAAATGCTGAAAAAGCATTACATGACATAAAGTGTTCCACAGACATCTAAGACGCCCAGTGTTTATAATTGGTTCTTTGTGGTGGAGAGAGCCCAGCGCCTCCAATCAGCCTGGTCACATCCCCAATGTCCTCCCAGGACCCACGTCTTTCTAACACCTCCACTGCCCTCAGCCATGCCAGCACATGCACTTTGGTAAAGTCCATTAAGCACGTCGCCATTTAACTTTTCTTTTTATGGAATTCTTGGAAGTTTTGATTTTGTTTCTAGCACTATAGTAAAAATAAAACTGTTATCCAGCAGACTGGTATTAATCTCATAACCATCTAGAGCATGAACAAGCCTAAAAGTGAGCTAACAGAGTGTGCGTGACAATGCCAGCCATTGGAGAGCCTCAAACTCTTCAGAAAGGGCCAGGACGCAACGACCTGTTCCTGACACACAGCCTGGTTGTCAGATATTTTGCATAGTCTGGTTTTTGGGTGCAATATTATGCTTATGTTACAATAAAAAAATGGGAAGCTAAGAAGCTGGAGGCAGCAGGTTATGTATGGTGAGGAGAAACGGTGAGACTCAGCCCATTGGGGGTGTGCAAAGGGTAGACAGGTGTAGAAAAGGACCATAATGAATGGAAAACCTAGAAAGAGGAGTTCAAGCTCATCTTTCAAATGATGCAAAATTCATTGGAGACAACCCGCTTTGTTGTCTATGGGTTATTGCTTCATGTATCTTCCAGCTTTGTGATTAGGTGCATACATATTATCAGAAATGTTATATACAGGGCAACCTGAGTGGATGGAGCATGGTGGCTGTGGGATTGGGGGGCGAAGCAAAGACCTTTATTTCTATCCTATATTTTTTTCACTGTGTGCATGGATTTCCTATGCACAGATAAACAAATACTATAATAAAAGAAAAAAATTAGCAAGCTGTAAATTAGATTCCTCAATAGTGCTTGCTGGTATAACCGACTCAAGAGAATGAACTGAGGATACCAATAAGAATCATGAAGAAAAATCCAACCTGTGTCTGTATATTCTAATAATAGAGTGAGTAATGTACTTTAGTAATTTCTATCCAAAAATCATAATGAAGTAATATTCAGTTACCTAACTTTTTCCTAATAGCGAATCCTTTGTTTTATGAAGATTTTATATCAATGAAGGGCTTTATGCTTTAATACAGTCCACCAATGTTTCTTTAAATTATCAGCCCAATAATACTAATTGTGTTCATTTTGAACACAAAGATATTAAGATTAAGCAAGATAATTTACCTGAGCAATAATTTTTTAAAGGAAGTTAAGGTTTTCTCCCTCATTTTTTCGTGCTGAGATAGTACAGCAAGAAAGAAGTTAAGCAGACATTTCAAAGATATGAGTTATATAAATGATTGAACAATGTGACCAGATAGAACTGGGAGACCACAGTAAAGTGCAAATGGAATGACACAAATCCCATGATTCCTGGCCCCAGGGCTTTGCTCACTTGTTCATCACTTACCAAACCCCATGAGAATAAAAGAGCCTATCAGCATGATGAAGGTCTGCAAGGTGTCTGTGTAAATGACCGAGGCCAAGCCCCCTGTGGAGAGGAAGAAAACCACGTGGTTTATTTAGGTGCCCTCATCTACTTACCTTGACCTCTAGGTTAGGCTCTGCCCAAACCCTGGAAATGACTCGGCAGAGTCATATTAAAAACTCCTGGCTTGGCCTCTTGGAGATGTTGCTTTTGCACTAGTGTGGGAACATATCTTTGTTTCGATAGTGCAATACCAGCTATAGATGCTAATGTGTGTTTTGCTGCAACGCTGTACAAACAGCAACTTCTCATTCAACTCTAGACTCATGAGACTCTTAGGCAATAAGATATTTCCTCCATGAGAGTGTCATAGAGGGACAAGAGTGATCCTGAAAACAGGTGATTCATGCCCTCATCCTCTCACTTACTCTGAAACTTACTCGATGAATTCTGAAATTTATTCAACATGTTCAAAGACATTCTGAAAGAATTCAACTTATTATCTTACTTATTTAGTGCATGACAATGGCTCCAGAACTGTCTTGATTGTTCAGGTTTTTATTTTTCTTTACTTTTTCAACTGAGCTGGTAATAGCTTACGTTTTCTAAGTTAGTGTGCATGAGACATGATACCAGTGCATCTGGTTCATGAAAGCCTGCTTGAACTGTTGCTACATATCTTCTCCCCGCAACCAACTCCAGTTCTCTTCTGATTCTGCTATTCAGAGCCTACTCCCATACTTTTACATCCTATATTCATGTGGGCCCTGCCTTGGATTTGTATGTCTGAGTTGCTATGTCATCCTGACCTTCCATGTGTATGATACACTGGATTCGAAATGTCCAGCTGGGTACTGAACACATAGCTGATCCCAACTAGCACTTCCTTCCTCCAGTCATATCATTATCTTTGATCAAAGTGCTCATATCTAATACTGAGAATTCTGTTTCCTTTGCTCTAGTTGTGTTTCTAGGCCATGCCTGACTCAGAAGAGGAATAAAGGACATTAGTACATTGGTGGTGACAAGGCTAATCCTGAGGTTGTTAATTGCAGGTTGGGGTGAGATGAACAGAAAATAGCAGGACTGAGCTAAACATGCGGTGGACTCACCAGTGATCGTGTAGATGGCCGTGATAGACAAGAGGATGAAGATGGCCAGGTAAAGGTCCAGTCCCAGGGCCAACTTGATGAATATGGCTCCAGAAAATATGTCTGACTACATGGAAAACAGTCAAGGTAGAAAAGAAACTTGTGTCACATCACATAGTTCTTCACTGATGACGTCCCGCTAATGTTTACTATAGCTACACGTGTCATCTGCAATCTGGTGATGAAGTCCTGGGAAGCCAGAACTTAGCCTCAGAGGATCAATTACTGGGCTGAACATAGAGAGGAACAGTGAGTGAGTGAATGGAAAAGGAGAGATGTCTACCTACAGCTTGTGTAGGCTCTTTCACGAGTGTCGGCGGAGAAACAATGGTAAAAACTAGAGCAGAAAATAGAAGAGTCACAGAGTAAGCAATGGCTGTGTTCTGAACGAAGACACTTGAGCATGTTTGGGGTACTAGAAAGTAAGAGGCAAAAATGTGATGGAGGGAACAGTAATTCTGAAGCAAATAGCCAGAGACATTGAGAAGATATGGGATCAAGGATAGGCACAGGCTGAGAGGGTGGCTTTTGACAAAAGGAAGACTCCTCATCTTCAGAGGGGCGAGAAGGAGAAAAGAATAAGGCAAATGTGGATTATGTGAATGGGGCAGCAAGTGAGGAGGGAATGAACAGTTGGGTTCATGCCTACATTTTCTAAATAATGTGGGAGATGAAGCTTTCTGATAAAAGGAAGAGGTCCAGGAGCTAAAAAAATTGTGAATCTAAGGACAGGCAAAAAGACCACCTACATGATGGTGGTCAGAACGGACCCAGGACTAGAAAAACCACCTGTTGTTTGTACAGTACTACTGCCAATGTGAGCACATGGTGGCAAGTTTGTGAACTTAATTGTCATTCTTCATATACAAATATGTCATAAGACTTGCTATTTTAGCCATTTTGTCATGTACAATTCAATGGCATTAATTACTTTCACAATGATTATAAAATATTTCTCATAAAAAAAGAAGCATTTCATGACCCAGGATTTTCTTTTGCTCTTAAAGGACATTAGAAAAATTGCCAATATCTGAACAAGGTTTGTAGATTACATATTAGTTTGTATCCAACTTAATCTCCTGGTTTAAAGAATTTGCAATGTGGTTTTCTAAAAGAATATTAATGTCTTTAAGGCACAGGGACTGAAATATCTAGGGGTTAAAGTGCGTTGTGTCTGCAATGATTCTCAGTATATATATTGTTGGAGGTTGAGAACCAGAACCAGTGCACAGCTGATCTTTTTCAAACCCATAGCAAGGAGGACAGTGAAAGGTGTCTTGTCCTGACTCCTCACAATGATCTGTTTAATAAGTAACCAGGACAGAATCTGTTATCAGAGGGTAATAGTACACAAAAGGTCATGTACTTAACGATGAATAATGATTATTAATCATTATTACTATCACTGAAAACATAGCCTTGTATGTAAGAATGGATTCCTGCTATGGTGGACATCTCTTCAGTTGACCACAGACCCTGCACAGTCCACTCAGCTCCCATCATTCCACACCCTCCCCACCACCAGGAACCTCCCCCATAGGAGGTGACATCCCTTGGGTCCCCTTTGGCACTCTGTCATTCTTCTCCAGTGCCTTGTTCATGCTCTTTAGGACCACAAAGCTATAGATGTCAGAGGCAGGGGGACCTGGGAGATCATTGAGTCCATCTGCCTGGGGAACATTGCTAGCTCCTCTGCTTCCCTTGGCCTCTCCTAATCTTCCAGTCCTGGGGATTTAAGTGCCCTCCTGCCCCGTGAGGACAGCCTCTTATTTCTTCCAGCATGCAACACCTCCCTTTCTTGGGTGTCCATAGCGTACCTCCTGTATTTGTCCACACACTGTGTTCTAGCTTGCGTTGTCACATTTTTGCAGGTTTTGTCACAGAGTGCTAACAATTTCATAGTCAAATTCTTATCTCCTTAACCACATGGTGAACTCCTATTGCACAGGAATCTTTCTTAACCCTAGCATGGAGCTCAGTGACAGACAGCAAGTGCTGGGAAATGCTTATGTTGCATTAGCAAGGCTCATGCCATCTAATCTGAGTAGCTGGTTTATTTCCAACCATGACTCAGCTCAACAGAAGAGCATTTGTGAGGGTCAGCTTATTCTCTCATGAACTGCCTAGACTATGACCTTGTAGGAGATTAATTCATTAGGCACCAATAATACATGAGAAGCAAATAAGTTACTTTTACTTTGTTTTCTACATGTGCTGCTGAATTTTCAAATCCCATTCTTCTTTCCTCAGTGATTACCTCCAAGGAATTTAACTTTATAAAAACTTTAGAATTCTTTTAACATTTATTGTCCTATAGGGTGGTCTTACATAAAATAAATTTAAGAAAAGTCAGTATCATAATACATAATACTTTCCTTCTGCTTCACATGTCAGGTAATCAAGCTGCAAATAAAAATATAAACCCAGACTGGCTCTGACAAAGAGAATAAAGAGGCTATTGTGCAGTGGAGAGGCAGGGGACCAAAGAATCCTTTCTTTTTTTTTTTTAAGATTTATTGCTTGAGATGGGGAGGGGAAGAGAAAGAGAAAGAGAGAAAGAGAAGAGAAGAGAAGAGAAGAGAAGAGAAGAGGAGAAGAGAAGAGAAGAGAAGAGGAGAGACCCAGAGCAAGCTCCATAGTTGCACATCATTACTTGTGACATGGTTTCATTCCACACAGGTGGATGTGGGGCTGCGCAGGGCAGGGACTGAACTGGGAACCTCCCACATGGGAGGCGAGAACATTTACCGCCCTCCCAGTGGTTACCAGTTGGACCGCAGTTCAGCATACGGGTTCACACTGGCCTGGGCTGGGATTCAATCCCCAGACCTTGCAGCTGCAAGGCAAGCGCTTAACCTCTTGAGCTATCCCAGCATCCCTAGAATCCTATTCTTTTCTGCTACTAAACAGCTATTCTTTCTGTACATTCATTTTCCCCCCATATTCTTAATAAAAAGATGGGTTTCCACTCTGGAGCCTCTCAAGACTTAAAATTCTTTTACTCTATGAATGCAGGGTCTCAATCTCCCCTTTCTCATTAAAACCTGAGAGAGACCCCAGGTAGTTTAAGACACCCATATGGCTTGACCGTGTCTGAGTCCACGCACCCAGTTCTCTGCTCTTGGCCTTCTTGTTCCCTTAAAGCAATCTGGTGAAGCTAAGTGCCAGGCGCACTGAACTCACTGAGATTCTCAAAGCCACACAGATGAAGAGGGAGAGGACGGACAAGTAGATCTGGAGTCGCTTCCCTCCAAACCGCTTCTTCAGATATTCCGGCATGGTCATCACCTGCAGAGACAGACGTCAGCAGGAACTCACCCGCAGACCCCAGCATGTTCAGATTATTGCGCACCTGCTAAGCACCTCTGAGCAGGTGAGCACGTGTGTGGCACCTCGGGAGATCAGGTGAGAAAGGCTCAGTTCCACAGGGAGCCTCAAGGCTGGAATGAACACAGATGGTGGAATCAGACAATCTTGGGGTCTGTTCCCAGCATCGACATTTACTAGAGGGCTGACCTGTGGCAAATAATTATCTCTCTGAAACTCCATTTCCTCACCTGTAAAGTGGGTGTTTCAGATGAAGGTAGATGTCAAATATTGACACCATCACCACCAAATGCACTCAACAAATAATTTTTATTATTTTTACCCATAGTGCTGAAGTCTATGAAAAATATTACTTGTAAATGATGAATCACAATTATGATTACATCATAAATTGATAATGGAACAAATTGCAAATAAATTTTTGGGTATATATTTATGAAATAATTATTATTGAAAAGAAGGGAATTAACATTAAATCCCTACTTAGAGAAAAATCTGTGGTTAGCAGTACTGAAATATGAGACTAACTGTGATGTGTAACGTAAAAGATGCAGCTTTCTTACTGGTGAATATTAACTTAGGAGCTCAATAGTCAACTGAGCTCACAATTGAATCTCCTCCAGGATAAAAGAATGTTAAATATTTGTATAGTATTATTAAAAGCAAGAAGGGGAATACTTGGTGGCTCAGAAACTGTGATGATTGCCTGAAAGACAATAAAGCATATCCGAGAACACATGCATGTCTCTGTGGGGTGGGTCTGTTAACCTAAAAGTAAAAGGCCTTCCAAAGTGAAAGGCAACCGGCATTTATGTGAGATCAAAGAACAGCTACTTGGGAAGCATGGATTCAGGCAGAAGCCCAAATCATGTTCTGATTAGGAGAGAAAGGCAGTGGGTATTTATGAGAAAGGGAAGGAGAATAATTACATCAACAGAAGGAAGCATTTCTATCAGGGCCGAAAAGCTAGCACAGTGATGCTAACTCTAGACAATGTCTTTCCTTTTCAGTACGGTAGTCAGCAGTCCAGTAGTCTTACAGTCCACTGTTTTGTTATCATTGCAAACAGTTCTTTGGGATACAAGGTTGCTTAGGCCCAGTGCAAAGGTTAATTGGCCCTGTTTTAACATTCCAAAGGTTTGAGGCATAAGACGTGCAAGGCAGTTCTTTTGGGAGAGCAGCTCCAACTCCATTTTAAAGTGGTTCCAGTTATTATTATTATTTTTTACAGGTCCTTGAACTAAGAACAGCATCATTCAACAGAGCTAGTGCAAGCCTGGAGCTAGAAGGGACCCAGGACGAGCAGACGGGGAAAATATGGTGACTTGCAGAGGGACCAGCATGAAAGCTGGCCCCTGAGCACCCTCATCCCGGGAATTGTTTCAGGAGATAGCACCCGTGGTCTGAGCATCAGTCACAGAAGGAATAAAAGTGGAAGCCAGGCTCAGAGAGACAGAGCAGTGCCCCAGTTAGGTGGCAACACCTGGGTTGAAGGGGAGCTACCATGGCAGTAGTATAACCTGCCCCCTCATTAAAAAATACTTAGTGGGAAAAATGAGAATGAATGAAAATACCATGTGTTGGTAAGGACACGCGAAGTTAGGATTCTCACAACAGTGATGGTCAAGGAACAGCTGCCTGGAGCCGGTCGCAAAAAGTCAGAGGGCAGCACTTAGTGGCTTGATGTCAATGTAAGCCCAGAACTCCTGGGACAAATGATATTACCCAGGTTTCATGACTGAGCGGAAAGGGTGAATGAGTAAATGAATGCCCGACCGATGGGCTGAGAACACCTGGTATACTCACCCCTGCCTTGATGTATATGGGGACAAAGAACCACCCCAGAACCAGCAGTAGCAGCAGGGCCTACAGGAAGCCAAGGAAAGAGCGTGAGGTTAGAGAGGCGTGGCTGTGGGCCTTGTCACTTCATGACCTCTGAGTCTAAAAGTCAAATTCAGCAAGTCCTCACTTACTGCTGTTGATGGGTTCTTGGAAACAGCAACTTTAAATGAAAAGATGTAAAACTAAACCAATTGTCCTGTAGGCTCATTGATATAAACTGGAGTTAAGTGCCCACAGCAGATTTCTGGTCACAAAAACATCACTGAGGTGATCCAAACACTTCTAATATTAAACACTGAAATAAATATAAGCTGTTTATACAATTAATAAAGATTAATAAAAACAAGTAAGATCAGTATCTTCCAACCTGCTATTCCAATTCAGAGTCGAAGGTGACTAGGAACTCACCTGAGAGTTCAAGGCAAGAATCAAGCCTGGGCCCGACTCTCTTTCATTGCAGGGTGAGCACATATGGGCATGCACACACACGCACACACACAC
The DNA here is from genome assembly GCA_004027555.1 of Craseonycteris thonglongyai. NCBI lineage: Eukaryota > Metazoa > Chordata > Mammalia > Chiroptera > Craseonycteridae > Craseonycteris > Craseonycteris thonglongyai. Next base: position 43,914 of record PVKE010003244.1, read on the forward strand.
ACAAACACACACACACACACTCAGACTGGGAAAATTTAGATACCCTAAGTCATCTGTGCACATCGTTTGGGTGTGGCAGGAACCTGAGTACCCAGAGGAGACCCACACAGACATGGAGAGAAAGTGTAAACTCCACACAGACACTGGCCAGGAATGGATTTTATTTTCTCATCAATGTTATAATGAAATGACAATGAACATAATGATGTTATTTGAGGACCTGCTGTAAGTTTGCTTGGATCCTGTCCCACTCAACCAATTATGATCCATCCCAAGACAGCTGTGGATTTCCTTCCTCCGTTTCCATGACTCACAGGCCACCATTTCCTGGGGTTTATGATGTGACAAAAGATGCATGGTGAGAATGGACAGAAGATAATAGATAGATATGAGCCGGACCACTGGAAAGTCATACCATCTTTGCCAAAAGAAATTATTCTTGCATGGCAGGAATTTTATACAGAATGACAAAGCAATGAGAAGAAAATTTGGAGATACAAGGCTATTCCCAGCATTTCCCAAGTCTTGCCACTTATAATAATGATACTAGTATAATCTTGCATTATTGATATTAATGTTTACAAAGAGTCTTCACGTATATCACTCATGGTACTTCATAACCAGGTAAAGCAGACACCATAAGCACAGCTATTCCTGTGTTATTGAAGAGGAACCTGAGACTCACAGAGATTAAGGAAGCCCAAGGTCACAGGCTAAGAAAGCCAGGCTCTGGGCAGCCATATAACCACACCCAGGGGTCCATAGGGCACTTTGTCCATGCCCCTGGAGGCTGGCTCCGTTCTGGACACCATGGCACTATCAAAATTAAACTCAGGCCGTAGGGCACGTCTGGAAGCTGGGTCCACTCTGGTCCCTGATACTGCTGAAATAGAACTAGGGGCAGAATCTTCAGCAAGGGAGGGGCACTGGTATTTGTGATGACTCCAGGGCACTTGCTGGGTCCATCCAGGGAAAGTCTGTTCACACAATTATTATGATCCAACTTTCTTCCCCATAAGCCTCTCCTTCTGACTGATAGTAGACATATAAACACGCAAACACCAGAGACGATGAGAGAAAAAAACAGATCAATGACTCAGGCTGCTCCAGGGACATTTATGGCATGTGCTCAGCCATGTGCTAGATGATGGGGTGGTATAGGTGACACGGGAGGAGATGGTTCCTGTCCTTAAAAGTTTTCGGGTCTAATGAAGGAGACACAACTTCTATTGCTGAAATGACAATTAGAAACTCAATCACAAAAATCTTGTAGAGTCTAGCTCTATGGCTAAATCATTCCCTCTTTACTTTGCTGTCATTCCTTAATCAGGTGGCCCTTGGTCGATTTCTATGCATCTATCCGGCGTCAGCACCAGGAAGCTTTCGTGACACATGTCAAACCACACCCATGGTCTCGGATGGATGGTGGTCCTCTGTGAGCTTTCTCAAGACTGCATGTATGCTTCTCTGCTTGTATTCATATTTGTACGCTCTAGTGGGTGCATTCCTGCCTCTCCCATGGCATGTGAGCTTCTCCAAAGAAGAGGCTTTTACATTTTGTATTGCCTGCATCTAATTCAGAGCCGGACACAGTGTAATTGCTCAGGAAAAGGGTAGAAGGGAGAGCTAAAACGACCAAGGAGGTCAAGCGAAAATGGACATTGAATCATTTGTCATTGGAATGACATTCCTGAGGGCAATAAATGCTTGAGCAAAACCTCAGAGGTGGGGAATGTGACAGGAATGGCCCAGGCAGAATAGGGACACAGGGAAAGCTCTGAATTTCAAACAATGGTTGGGTTAAGAAAAAGAAAAATGAAAGTCACACTGCAGAGGAATTTAGTCCATACAGACTCCCAGAAAGGCATGCATACCTGGGTAGAGTTTGGATCGAAAGGAGAAACCCTATGACACCACTTACGTTCCATTCAAACGCTGCGGTGGCGATTCCCGAAGCCGCCCCCGTCCCTGCCAGCCCCACGAAGTGGCCACTGCCGATGTTACTGGCGAAGAGAGAGGCGCCCATCTGGAATCCAAGAGAATAACAAGGATCAGAGTCAGAAGATTCAACTCAGACTTCTTGGAAGCAGGCGAATGGTGACATGGTCCCATCTCTACTCTGTTAGGACAGAAGCCATCTAACTACAGTCTGTGAGCTGAGTCTAGTGTTTTTCCTGGTTGGTAAGCTAAGAATATTTTTTATGCTTTTGAAAGGTTAAAAAATCTTTTAAAAAATAATACTTTCTGAAGTGTGAAGTTATATGAACTTCACATTTCAGTGTCATGAATAGTTTCACTGGAACACAGCTGTGATCGCTGGTGTTTCGTCCTGACTGTGGCTGCTCTGTGCTACAATGGCAGAGTGGTGTGGTCGCCATAGGCTAGGCTGGCCCGGGGACACTACAGGACTGACAGGCTGGCCCGGGGACGCTGCAGGACCGACAGGCTGGCCCGGGGACGCTGCAGGACCGACAGGCTGGCCCGGGGACGCTGCAGGACCGACAGGCTGGCCCGGGGACGCTGCAGGACCGACAGGCTGGCCCGGGGACGCTGCAGGACCGACAGGCTGGCCCGGGGACCCTGCAGGACCGACAGGCTGGCCCGGGGACCCTGCAGGACCTACAGGCTGGCCCGGGGACCCTGCAGGACCTACAGGCTGGCCCGGGGACCCTGCAGGACCTACAGGCTGGCCCGGGGACCCTACAGGACCTACAGGCTGGCCCGGGGACCCTGCAGGACCTACAGGCTGGCCCGGGGACCCTGCAGGACCTACAGGCTGGCCCGGGGACCCTGCAGGACCTACAGGCTGGCCCGGGGACCCTGCAGGACCTACAGGCTGGCCCGGGGACCCTGCAGGACTTACAGGCTGGCCCAGGGATGCTGCAGGACTGACTGGCTGGCCCGGGGACGCTGCAGGACTGACAGGCTGGCCCGGGGATGCTACAGGACTGACAGGCTGGCCCGAGGATGCTGCAGGACTGACAGGCTGGCCCGGGGACTCTACAGGACCTACAGGCTGGCCCGGGGACTCTACAGGACCTACAGGCTGGCCCGGGGACGCTACAGGACTTACAGGCTGGCCCTGTACAGAACAGCTTGCTGGCACCTGTCTAATGAAGCATCCATCTTTCTACCTGAAGGCTTTGAGTTGAGCCTGTCCTTGACCAGACCTCCCACTGGCCCTTTCAATCAGCCTCAAGGACCCCAAAGTAGAGTAGAAGGGGGTGCTTTTTCATCCTTATGGCCCTGAGCACCCACTTTTAATCCACCCTTCTTTCCATCATGCTGCCCTCTATCCTTGAATCTCAAAGACCCAGAGAGATCTCTCGCATGGGCACGGCTGAGCACTAGACCTGACGGTACAGAATTGAGGGGTGAGACCCCTGCAGTGTGTGCTCTCCTGTTCCCATCTTTTCAGCCCTCTGTACAATCAGGGGGTGGGGCTACGTTCATTTGTGGCTATGGGATTGGCTGAGCCTTGAATTTTCATTAAAGCACTTCTCAGCAGACAATGTCAAATTGGACACTCGAGAAAAATCCATTTCGAGGTTGCGGGTGGTCTGCTTCAACCGTCCTGGGTCAGGCCCCTTACCAATCTCCACTTCCCTTCATACTATTTAGCAGCTCTGTGAAGGAAGCATGTACTGAGCACCCACTGTATACACAGCCCACAGCTGACAGTGTGTGGGTTCAGAGAGGATGCACCCTCTGCTGCAACCAGAGTCTTGGCAAGGAGGCCAGACATCAGAGCCCAGCAAGGACACCACCAACTAGACGTGAGCCAAGGGCACCGTCATCTGCACCATCACAAGGAACACATGCCCACTATCACAACTGCCTAGAGCAAAGGAGTGCACGTGCTCGAAAGGAATGCAGGGCCGGGCTTCTCAGATGAAGCAGAGCTTGAGCTGGTTTTGAAGGAGGAAAGCAGAGAGGGACAGTCATCCGAACGAGGGGCAGCGTTAGCTCAGGGTTGGGAACAGAAGGAATGTGCTGGGAGCGTAAGGAGCCAAGACAAGATTCTCCATTAGGACCAGAATAGGAAGCAGAGTGAACTTGGGTTTTCTCCAATGCCACACGACACCTGCTCTTCTATGAGGTGACACAGTCATTTACTGGACCAAGGGGGCAGTGTCCTGAGGTCAGGGATTTAGGAAAAGAGATACCAGCAAGCAGGCAAGCAGTGCAGGTCAGAAATGATCAGCCTTCCCAAGCATTGCTTTATTTACTCTTAAGCACACACACAGGACACTCATAACTAGGAAACTCTGACCCACTCACCGGCCACCAGGCCACATCTCGCCCAGCCAGGAAGAAGCCTCCGACAGTGCCCCGGTTGGTCTTCAGCATCGCCTGAACAGAGGGAAGACGTGTGACAGTCAAACCCCAGCAGATGTGCCCAAGACGCCCCTGTGGCCGTGGCGCTGAGGAAATCTCCCGAACAGCCATTGTCCTGGAAACTGTGCTATAGCACCTCATTGTAAAGGGCCTCCACAGCAGAGTTTCATAGAAACCCAGGGACTTTAGGAAATCCTATTCCTCAGTGTTTGTCCTAATTGCTCTGATTATTTTCATTTACGAAAACAGCGTGCTTTATCACTGAATCCGTGCTTGGGAGAAAATTTGTGGCCCCAAACTCACTTCTAAAAAGCAAGAGGGAACACTAATGAATTAAGCCTCTAATTCAACTAAGGCAGTGAGCAAATAAAGGAAAAGAAGAGAAGTGAGATAATAAAAAAGTAATGTCTTTATTTATTATGCCACATGCTGGAGATACTGGACAAGAATGAGTCTGAAGTTCCCAGTGCTGCCCTGTTTGCACACGGGCGTTAGAATAAATCAAGTCAGTGTAAGCATTAATGACGTCACACACAGAACACGATTCGAGAGGACAATGAAATCTGTGCCTGTTGTGACATTCTTTTAGCTTTATCGCACACCTTTCCCTCCCTTCGATGTTTAGCCTAAGACGTGTGCCCATCCTAAAAGCCCCATGGGGCCCCCACATACCCACAGCCCGACAGCCATCACCACCACGAAATAGACAACAATGACGGAGATGTCAGCAGCATTTCGGATGCGCTCTGACATCTCAGGAGGGTCTGGGGTCCCAGTCCTCGTGCTGGGGCTTAACGTGCTGGCCATGGCTGCAGGTGGAGCTGTCCCTGTCCCAGGGGTGCCTCTTTCCTTATACAAGCCCTGGGTTAATGATCAGCCCCAAGCAGGTGGAGTGTGCTATCAGCTCCAGCTCCTGAGCATGGGGACCTTTAAACCTTTCCTCCGCAGCTCTGAGACACTGACCCTCCAGCACTCAGTGCTGGCCCAAGTGGAGTGAGGATGAGGCGTGAGAGACAAGAAATGGAGTGAGAAAGGGAGGTGGACGGTGGGGTGTTCACTGTTGGAAAGACAAGGTCTTCAGGAAGACTTGACCAGGTTGAATGAGGATTAGGGACAGATGACAGGGACAAGGAGGGGAGAAGAACAAAGGTGAAAGGTCCAGCAAAGAGTCAGGGTGGACAGGGGGTGAGGGTCACTTATAGAGCAGATCAGATTCCTGACCAAGGAATTATATCCCTTGAAAGTGAAGCTACGGGGAAACAGGGATGGCTCAGCAGGTTGAGAGCTCACTTTGCAGCCCTGGGGACCGAGGATAGAATCCCGGCCCTGGCCCATGCGGACCCATGTGCTGAACTGGGATATGCTTCTCATGTGGGAGGCCCCCCAGTTTGGTTCTCAGTCCCCTGTTTGGCCCCTGGCTCTAGGGGGTGTGCCTCCCATGCTGGAGGCCCCCAGCCGGGATCCCACACTGCACTGGCCCCTGCTGAGCCTTCCCAGCGGTTACCAATTGTGCTGAAGTTCAGCATATGGGATTACAGGGGCCAGGGCCGGGAATCAAACCCTGGACCTTGCAATTGTGAGGCAAGTGCTCAATCGCTGAGCTATCCTGGCATCCCTGAGAATTATTTTTTAATGTATGTAGAGTTTCAGTTTTTCAAGATGAAAAATTGTGGGAAAGCCAGGATGGCTCAGAGGGTTAAGCGCTCGCTTTGCAACCCTGGGGACAGAGGATTGAATCCCGGCTCTGGCCCGTGCAGACCCACATGCTGAACTAGGGTGTGCTTCCCGAACATGATGAGGCCCCAGTTCAGTTCAAAAAATAAAAATAAAAAAATAAATAAAAAATAAATTTAAAAAAAAAAGAAAGAAAAATTGTGCAGGCCTCTTGCACAATGAGAATATACTTAACACTACTCAACTATACAATAAAAAACTGGCTAATGTAGTAAACGTTATATTATGCATTTTTAGCAAAAATTTAGAAATTAGCTGGGCCAGAGGTGAGGGGAGCTGCTGGAGTACAGGCATGGGGTGCATCCATGGACGTCAGAGTGTGTGAACACTGAGGAGGAAATACCACCGACCTTTTCACTCACCTTTTGCTGCAAAATAGCGTGACCATCCCCTCGGGATATTGGCAACACACCACAGCTGTGGTGCTGCTGGCTGTGACCCTGTTTTCACAGGGCCTCATGGTGGTCATAGACTCTCCAAATACAGTTTAACCACATCCTACTTCAGAATCTCTAACTCTAATAATAGAATGGCCTTAATAAAGAGGCTCAAAGTGGGCTGAAACTGTTCAATGTAAAAGTAAAAGTCGTAATATGCCGCTGGTCCACATAATGAGGAATCTCAAATTTATACGGACTTTCTTCTACCCTGTTCAGACACCCAACAGACCACTAACCGTGTGGATTCTTTTTCTAAATCTCCTTCAAATCCATCTGGTCCTGTTAATGGTTCCTTCTACACCTTATTTAAACCTGCATGGTACTGATTTTGGCTGTGATGCAATCGGCTCCCGATTCACAACGGGCCCCTCCCCTTCCTGACTCCTCAGGGTCTGTCTGCTTTTCTGGCGTTTTCTGAAGATGAGATCTGGTCCTGATTCCAGGTTCCTCCCTCTTCCCGCTTGGATAGCTGGGCTTTAGAAACTCACCCCCTTGTGGCATCTCTGGTTGAAGACAGAGCCTCTGCATCCATTGTTTTTGAAACAGAGCCCATTCTTATGGTGACATTCCTCACCCTCCTGTGACGCAAAGTGATTCTAAATATCTAGACCGGAGTAGTGAGCCTTGGTTCACCTAGAGGGATAAGAAGGTTTAAGTGTCGTGTGCTCCTAGGACGTTGTGCAGAAACCCCTGGACTCGTGGCTGGAAGTGTGAGGGGTGCGGGTTGGGGAGGGCAGGAGTCCTGAGCACCAGCAGCTGCCTAAGGGTGACATGTGTCCTGCACCCAGCAGGGGGCGCTGTGGCCTCAGCACCTGCCTGAGGCTCCCCAGTTTCTCAGCTGCTTCCCCCACCACCCCCTCACGGGGTAAATAGTGCCTCCCTCTTCCAGTCTCTCTCTCTCTCGTGGTGCCAGGCTAAGGGTGATGAGGGGCTTGCACAGCCCCCAGGGAGGGCAGGATTTGCATGGAGACCGCCCACCCTCTGGATCAGGGACACATATAAGGGCTGATGGCTCAGGCCTGGCTGTGGGCTCAGGAGCAGAGTCTTGGGAGCGTCTCCACCATGGCCTGGACCCCCCTTCTCCTCACCTTCCTCGCTCACTGCTCAGGTGCTGCCTGCAGGGAAATCTGGGAGGGCACCTGTTTGTCACCTGTTCCGTGGGATACGGCCCGTTCTGTGGGATACGGCCTGTCCTGTCCTCACTGATCTCTGTATTGCTTTGTTTCAGGGTCTTGGGCACAGTTTGTCCTGACTCAGCCCCGCTCTGTGTCTGGATCTCCGGGACAGAAGGTCACCATCTCCTGCACCCGCAGCAGCGGCAACATTAGGGGCTACTATGTGTACTGGTACCAGCAGCGCCCGGGCAGTGCCCCCGCCACTGTGATCTATAATGATAACCAAAGACCCTCCGGGGTTCCTGATCGGTTCTCTGGCTCCATTGACAGCTCCTCCAACAGTGCCCACCTGACCATCGCGGGGCTGCGGCCTGAGGACGAGGCTGACTATTACTGTCAGTCTCATGACGGTACACATACAAGCACAGTACTTCAGACCCAGGGGGAAGTGAGACCCAAACTCCCCAGAGCCTCCCCTCCTGGGTCTGCCCTCACCCATCTCCACCGGGGAGGGTGCTCTCTCCTCTTCTGCATGAATTCCAGAGCTAGAATTATCCTGAGTTCCTCTATTTTCTTTCCAAAGAGCTCCTTTTGTCCCCATGTCTTGAGGGATGATCGCCTATTCCCTGTGCAATCATATCAATGATTTAGTTCAGAGCAGCGTCTGACCCTCAGCGGTACTGACAGTGGGGGCGGGGTCAATGCTGATGGAGGGGGCTGCTCTGTGCATGTGGGATTTCAGAGCATTTTGGGGGCTCCATGCATTAGATGTCGGTAGTGCCCTACGCACACTCCAAACATCTCCTGACATTTCCAAATCTGCCCTGGGTGTGTGTGTGTGTGGCAAGATCACCCCTGTCTCAGAACTACAGGTTCAGAAGAGCATGTTTTTCTCTAGGAGGGAGGCTTTGGCTCTGCGTCCTGCTTATGTCATTGAGCTGGACGGAAGGCTGGATGTGCCATCTCTTGCTTCTGTGTCTCACCTGTTAGACAAAACAGTTACACAGAACTCAAATGGTTGTCTTGATGCTGGAGTGACATTCAAAGCTCCACGAGGCCAGAGAACCTGTTCCCCAGTCATATGGAATCTCCTAACCAGAAAATAGAGTATGACTTTGGCCAGACTAGGTGTGTAATTAATGTTTTTCATCTTTATATAAAGCACATGAAAATACAATAGATCTCTCTTTTATTCATTCCCTTGGGAATAATTTTTAAGCTTGAGAAATAATCTGTACTCTCACAGTTTATGTTTAAGATGGGCATGATAAACAGACAAGAGCAGCAGCAGAGATAGTGTATAATGTCCTTTCTTTCACTTGAGTGTTGAGTTCAAATTTTGGCTCTGCCTCTATTGGGCTCCATTCAAATCTTGGTCACTGGACCTCCACTGTCCAGTATAGTCTCCACTAGTAGAACATGGACATTTACATCTAAATGTAATTTAAATGAAGTAAAATTAAAGATTCTGCTTCTCACTCAACTAGCTTCACTTCAACTGCCTATGGCTACCATACTAGAGGGGTCAGAGGTAGAACATCTCCCCGATGGCAGGAAACTACTGGACAATGCTCACATGGACAATTCACTCAGCATTTCCTTAGCCCTGTTTCCTCACCTGCAAAATGCACACATTCACGAAGAACAGAAGAAAACTCTACCGCTCTTCATAATCCCCAAACCATATATATATTGGACCTTCTCACTCACCTGAACTCAGGTTGGTCATGGTTTTGACTAATAAAATGAGCAGAAGCGACAAGTGTAATTTCTGAGCAGTAGATGTAAGAACCAGCATGTGCTTTGCCCAGTTCTTTGGTCTCTCTGCTTTTATATTAGCAGTGTTTCAATAGAATCGTCTCTGTAGCTGTATCCTGGGATGAAGATAAAGTGGATCAGAGTTATAACCACTCAGGGCTGGAAATGGTGTATAGATGAGAAAAACTTTTGTTTGTTTGTTTTCTTATGTCACTGAGATTTGGTGTAAATTGTTGCAGCAGCATAATTAACCTATCCTGACTGCTCTAGAAATTAGAACCAGAAATAGGGTGCTGCAGTAACAAAAATGAACTAGATAACATTGGCTTTTGTGCCAGACAGTGGGCATTGAGTAGACTTTTAATGAAGTTTGCAGAGATGTTTGTCCATCCATTCTTTATTAAGTTATTACTTGTGAAACATGGGAGAAGAAAAATAACTTCAATGAGCTGATGGCTGTGGGGTTAGAGATTGGAGAACTGATTAGAAGCATGGGTTAATACCCATTGAGAAAATTTTATAACTTACTACTTTCTAAGCACTTACTGTGCTTAGAACAGAGCTCTGTCTATCCAGAGAGGAGCAAAAAGCAAGAGTCCAGAAATATGGAGAATTACACCATTGTGAGAGCCAATTATTGTCCCATCATTACACTTAAAGATAAAATTGGAAGTGCTTCGAGTTACACATGTCACTGTCTGAGGGAAGGCACATGGGTGAGCCTGCACTCACCAGGGACGGGAGGTGTATTTCCCCCGCGTTCCCTGTGTCCACGCTCTCATCACGTGGTCCACCTGTGCACTCCTTCCTCTCGCTTCCTCACCGCAGGGTTCCACTGCAGGTCCTGCTGCTGAACAGATTCGCCCTGCCTGCTGATTTCCATCCAGTCCCTTCCTCCCAGCCTTCTCCTCCCATGTAATCCGGGGCTCTCCCTCCGCCGGCCAGTCCACCTCTGCTTCACCCTCTCGCAGGCTCTGCCCTCCTGGGTCCTACGGCGCCCGTTCCTGCTCTGGGACAGGTTCCCTCTTTTTCTTCTTACTATGCCCCCTCCTTGTTCCACCCTGGGAGACCCTCTCCCAGCTCCCCTCAAGAGCACAACGGCCACACTGTCCCTTCGGAGATTTCCCTAAAAACTCAAATACTGAGAGTGTCTAAGGCAACTTTTCTGTTTTGCGGTACTTTTTATATTTACCATGTTATTGATTTCCTGGGAGATTTTCCTTTGAATCCCAATCCCCTCACACACATGGACAATCAATTGTATTCGCAATGGTGAGCTAAGGCCAGTACTTGGCTCACAATGTCTTAAGCAGTATGTGAAACTCAGAACCTGTGGGAGCGATGCTGTCTTACTTATGGTCATTAGGAGGCATCATGGGATAGTTTTTGGAGGCTCCATAAAGTGTGTTCACAGATGGAGCAATTCCCCAGGGGCTGCAGTTCTGGGTGGGGTGGCAGAGGGGCTGAACCTTGAGCTCAGTGATGCAGGCCCAGCAGCTGTGTCCTCTGTGTGGTTCAGCACCTGTCCCATCCCAGGTCCTGTTCATGGGGGAAGTAACTATGTCCAGGCCCCCAAAGCCCCTATTAGGCACATTGGGGCAGCGAAACATTTGCATGAACTGCTCCTCCTCTGTGCAGCCACTGGTGGGGTAATAAAGGCGGCCTGGGGCCGGCCAGCCCCACTGTGGGCTCAGGGGCTGTGAGCACCATGGCCTGGGCGCCGGTGCTCCTCGTGCTGCTCTGTCACTGCGCAGGTGGGGACGGGCCTCGGGGGGTCCCCTAGCCGGGGTCTGTCTCTTGTGGCTCAGAGACGTTACCCTGGTCCCTGTCCCGTGACTGACCAGTGTCTGTGTTCGCAGGGTCCCTGTCCCAGCCTGTGCTCACTCAGCCGGCCTCCCTCTCTGCATCTCCGGGATCCACAGCCAGACTCACCTGCACCCTGAGCAGTGGCTACACTGTTGGCAGCTATAGCATATCCTGGTACCAGCAGAAGCCAGGGAGCCCTCCCCGGTATCTCCTGAGGTTCTACTCAGACTCCAATAAGCACCAGGGCTCCGGGGTCCCCAGCCGCTTCTCTGGATCCAAAGACGCCTCGGCCAACGCAGGGCTCCTGCTCATCGCGGGCCTGCAGGCTGAGGACGAGGCTGACTATTACTGTGTTGCGTGGAGCAGTGATGTTGCTCACAGTGACACACACAGATGGGGAAGTGGGACAAAACTCCCAGGTGCCACGGGCACTGGCTTATGACTCTACTTTGGTGAAGTTAAAATACACCTATCTTATTGTAAAAAACAAACTACTCCATCCTGAAACTCTCTCCCAGATTTCCTGTCTTGCTCAATAAAGATAAAGACTCAGAAAAATAGTCTGAAGCCATCCGGGTTACACCAAAGCCAGAATCTGAGAGGAATTTCTGCTGCCAACCTGCATGTGGACCTGAAGTTCAGGTGCATGTGGAGAGCAGCCTCCAGTGAAAAATCGTGTTCAGTCAGTGAGGGAGCGAGCCTGTGGTCATTCCCCCAGGGCCTCCTTCATGGCTCCGGAACCCCAGGTCAGCCCCAGGGACAACCTCTTGCCCTAATGTTTGAGAGCCTCACTTCATTGTCATCCTACAGGACGGTAGGACCTCTCCCTGTTGGTGGTGAAGATTAAATGATCCACTAGGTGTGACATCTTTGCCACGAGATATAAGATGCAGGGTGATGACCCAGGAGGGGCTACATCTTCCAACAGAGAGGCTCACTGCTAAGTCTCTGTGGCTGTCATTGCAGGTCCCTCTGTGCATCACCTTCTCACCCTTTTCCCACCCTCACTGAGGCAGCGACTCCCCACTGACCGCCTGGCTTTTCTTGCTCCAGCCTGCACGTGATACGTGCATGTGATGGTGACGTCTCTGGCCTGGCTTCCTTCCCAAAGCTCTGCAGGAACTGACTGTCATGCACGCCCAGCTGGTCTCACCAAACACAGGAGGCAGCTATAGGTCCATCATGCTTTTGCAAGGGCTCAGAGATTAAAGACAGCCCACTTGAGAAATCCCTTCTATGTCTTGTGAGGCACCTTTAGATGCAACTCTAGAGTGTAATTTTAAAAACCAGGGAGTGATGATAATAAACAGAGTCAAAGAGAGACCTGAATATGCAGACTGAAAAGGATTCAATCGCTCTGGCCATGAGGCAACTATTCTATGGTGACCAGGTGGGATTCCCATGGCTCCCGCCGACTTCAGGCCTCGCTCCGCTGGGTGTGAGGCGTCTTTGATCCCAGATGTGCGCCTCATGTGCACTGACCAGGTGTGGTAGCCAATCTCCGAGACGCTCTTAAAGATCCCGGCCTCCTGGTGTTCATGCCCTCGTACAGATGGCTTGTGTGACCCATAGGATACTGAAGAAATGACTGTGCGTGACTTCCCGTGATAGGTCCTGAGACTTCCATTGTGTTTTCAGATCACTTGCTCTGGGGGAAGACAGTTGCTTTGTTGTGGAGACTCTCAAGGAGCCCTGTGAAGAGGTTCATGGGTCAAGGAACTGAGGCCTCCTGCCACCAGCCTTGTGACCCAGCCGTATAGGAAGTTGGTCCACCAGCCCCAGTCAAGCCTTTGTATGACTGTTGCCCTGGTCAAAATCAGGACTGTAACCTTGTGAACAATCCTGAGTCAGAAACACACACCTCTCGGCTGTTTCAATTGTCCTAACTCCCAGAAACCGTGGGACCATACGTGTTGCTGTTTAAGCTTCTACGTTTCAGAGAAATTTGATGTGAAGAAGTAGATGTTGAATACATCAAGAAAGGGAAGAGGCAATGTGGAGAGGGTGTCGTCACTGGTGGGTTAGATCTTGATTTCTACTCATAGCAAGATGTGATGAGACCACCGAGGACTCCCTCTGTGTGAGATTTCAGTGGATTGCCTAATTGCCTGGGAGGTTTCCTTCTAATCCATGTATTTGTTACAAATGTCTTATAGGAATTACGCACATTTGTTACGGCTTGTCATGATTCCTTGGGTAAATCTGTGACTATAAATTAACCAAAGGGACATGGTCCTCTTCCAAACCTTGAGGATGTTCAATATGGATTTTCTCAAAACAAGGTATCTGACCCTCCCTGTTATTGTTACCGAACTCAAGGGATCCATTTTGCCTGAACACATCAAAGCCACTGGAGACACTATTAGGAGTTTGCAGCAAAGAAAGTAGAGGTTTATTTAAGGAAACGACACCAGGCCCAGAGACACAGGTGAGCTAGAGCTTCAAGACCTGGCTCTCCGATGGTGTGTAGGTTATAGATTATAGAGGACAAAATCACAAGACGCTGTGGGTTAGGATTCAGGGTCATGCTGGAAGCCGATTGGCTGGAGGTGAGGTAAGGATCATGAACCATTTTTTCGGGTCTTGAGGACAGTTCTGAGGTCTTTTCTGGAGATCCTCTGTTGGGTCTCATGAGAAAGTATCTAGGCGGTTGTTTCATATTAGGGCTCAAGAACTGAAACGTAACTTAGGTCAAGATGTTATCTTTAGCCTGCCAGAGATTCCGATCATGTGACCACGAGTCAGGTCTGGGCCACTGTCTTCTGCTGCCTTGGGGTTTCATGATTATCCTGGGAGTGAGGAGAAAGGCTGGGTCTCGGAGGGGTATATAGAGAGAGCGATGTGGTTTCTAGAACAAGGATTTAAAACTAAATCTAATCAAAGTCATGAGGACCTTTGGTTTCATGATATGAAACCACACAGGTGGAGGTGAGGTTGCACCAGGCAGGAACTGAACTGGGGGCCTACTGCATGGGAGGCAAGAACCTTCACCACTAACCTGGCAGTTACCAGCCATGGCCCAGTTCAGCATATGGGTTTGCACGGGCCGGGGCTGGGATTTGATCCCTGGACCTCACGGTGGTAAGGCAAGCGCTCAACCTCTTGAGCTATCCCAGCATCCCCGGCTTCATTATTTTTATTGTTCACCCCCATCTTTATCAGTCAACTCCCGTATTTCTTGGAGTAAGAAATAGCACCAGTGTATACTTCTGCCTCTTAACTAAAAGAGATGTCGCTTTAACAAGAGTTATACTTAATAAAAATAATAAGAAGAAGCTATATAACAGGTCCTAGTGCAGTAAAGCTGAGGACGGAAGTGAGCTTCACAGGTTAGAAGAAAAGTTCATCTATTCGTCTGCTCAACGAGGAGAGCATCAAGTCTCGGACTCTGATAGAAGACGTCGGTAGCAGGAGCGAAACACCAGCGTTTTAGAAGCTGTTCTGTGAACGTGGTACGGGAGACCCTCTCCTCACTGGCACTGCCAAGGAAGCGGAAGAGAGGGCCTGGGGCGGGGCTGGAAGTCCTACCAAATGGTTATTTTCACCTCGTGGAAATGCAGGGGGCTGATGATGAACTTCTGCATCCTCAGCAACAAAGCCTGATGGTGGCCCTGGGGACACCTCCACCCCTCTGTTCTCTCTGACCCCGGCCTCCGCCATGGTGGCCTTTTATGTTTTTACTTTTCATAGCTTTGGTTTCATAGCTGGTATCTAGCTTGTTCTGTTTTCTAAAGATAAATATTTCGGAAATGACAGAGCATTGTTCTAAGTGTGATGAGAAGTAGCTATTATGCTGACTTTGTAGGGTCCTGTCTGTGTTTACAGATGGGGACGCAGCAGCTGTGTCCTGTGTGGGCTGGAGAGTCTCCTGCTCACAGGTCTGTGAAGGGTCCCAGCAGCCGCATCCTTCCGGACCCTCCCATGGGGCAAACTCAAGCATGCTCATCAGCCCCTCTGTCCAAAGAACCAAGTGCAGACCTCAGCTGGTCCTCAGGGTGAAGCAAAGCTCACCAGGAAGGGAAGCTCATTTGCACGACGGCCCCGCCTCCCTGAGGCCACTGAAGGAGATAAGAGAGGTGGGGGCAGCCCAGTTCCAGCTGGGATCTCAGGGGCTGTGAGCACCATGGCCTGGGCGCCTGTGCTCCTCGTGCTGCTCTGTCACTGCGCAGGTGGGGACGGGCCTCGGGGGGTCCCCTAGCCAGGGTCTGTCTCTTGTGGCTCAGAGACGTTACCCTGGTCCCTGTCCCGTGACTGACCAGTGTCTGTGTTCGCAGGGTCCCTGTCCCAGCCTGTGCTCACTCAGCCGGCCTCCCTCTCTGCATCTCCGGGATCCACAGCCAGACTCCCCTGCACCCTGAGCAGTGGCTTCGTTGTTGGTGGCTACCATATATCCTGGTACCAGCAGAAGCCAGGGAGCCCTCCCCGGTATCTGCTGAGGTTCTACTCAGACTCCAGTAAGCACCAGGGCTCCGGGGTCCCCAGCCGCTTCTCTGGATCCAAAGACGCCTCGGCCAACGCAGGGCTCCTGCTCATCGCGGGGCTGCAGGCTGAGGACGAGGCTGACTATTACTGTGCTGCATGGCATGGAAACTCAAACACTCACACAATGATCCACACTCATGAGGAAGTGAGACAAAAAGGTGCCCACGTGTCTCCCCTGCTCGGAGGAGACCTGGCAAGTCCCTCTACCGCCCTCAGGGCTGGCTGGGCTCTCAGGCCCGTGCGGACAAAACCTCAGAGCCATTCCTCAGTCCTGGGCCTGAGACCCTCGGCTACACCGTGTCCAGGTCAGAAGAGATGCTGCCCCCACACCCCCAGCCCCTTGAGGGCCCTGGCTCCCTGCCCATCTCCAGTAAGGACTTAATCTTTGAGCTTCCGCTTATAGAAAGGAGTCAGGACCTTGTCTGCGTCACAGGGTTGTGGGAGGATGGAATGAAGTCAGGATAGGAACTCATTACAGTATGTGGCCCAGACCAGCCTGTGTGATCATTGTCACCACTAACTCAGTTAGTCTATGATCAGATGCCCCTGGAAGTACTCTGCCTATTCCTCCCCTGACTCTTTCTCCTCCCGTTCCCCCCATTACCTCACCCATCATGGAGAGGATTCTAAAGAGAACGTGTTTTATATTTGGAAAAATTATATTGAAAACCTGGATCTTTCAGAGACTAGATATGAGTCATGGGCGAGCTTCTGCATTTCTCTGTGTGTCGGTGTCATTATCTACAGCATGGACAGATAGTATTTACCTCGTCAACCTGATGGGTAAGGAACACGGGAGGAGCGACAGAGGTCACTGAGTGTGTTCCTGGGCGTAGGGTAGTGCCAGGACGGGCAGTGCGTCCCCACTTCATGACCCCAGATGCTCAGCATAACTCCTTTAATAGCCAGTCCTGGCTCCAGGAAGCAGAGAGCCGGGAGGATTCAAAGGAAGAGCCCCTTTGACTGGAGAGATGAGCAGAGTGGACATTTGTGCAGCTGACCTTGGGTATGGTAATGACATTTAAATGACAACTCCAAAGGCACAAGCCATGAAAAAATGGATAAGCTGGACTATATTAAAAGTAAAATCTTCTGCTCTGGGGGGAAGCCGGGATGGCTCAGTGGGTTGAGTGCTTTCCTTGCAGGCCTGGGGTCTGGGGATCGAGTCCTGGCCCCGACTTGTGTGGACCCATGTGCTGAACTGGGGTGTGCTTCCCACGTGGGAGGCCCCCGGTTTGGTTCCCGCACAGCGTCCACCTGTGTGCAATGAAACTATGTCAGAACTGATGATGTGCAGCTGTGGAAACTGCTCTGAGCCCTCCCCCTTCTTTGTCTCTGTCAAACAGTAAAACAAACAAACAAAACAAACAAAAAAACTTCTGTTCTGGGAAAGGTACTGTCAAGAGAATGAGAAGAAGAGGTACAATTTATCTCATTTCTCTCACAGAATGAGAGAAAATATTTTCAAGAGACAAATCTGATAAAGGCCTGTTATCCAAAATACGCAAAACATTTAATAATCCACAATAAGAAAAGAACAAAAATCCTATTTGAAAACATGCAAAAAATTGGAACAGACAACTCCCCAAAGAAGATATGCAGATGGCAAAGAAGCATATGACAAGATGCTCAACAAGCGATGTCATTGGAGAATTGCAAAATAAAACAAGAATGAGCTACCACTACACACCTATCAGAGTGGTAAACCTTCAGAACATTGACACCACCAAATGCTGGTGAGGAGCTGGAGCAACAGGAACTCTCATTCATTGCTGGGGGGAATGCAAAACAATACAGCCACTTTGGAAGACAGTTTGGTGGTTGCTTATGATGTTAAACGTAAACTTTCTATACCATTAAGCATCTAAACAAATTAAAAATGTATGTACAAGTGAAAACTTACACAAGGACAGTATAGCACCTTTTTTTTCATAATTGCCAAAACTTGGAAGCAACCAGGATGCTCTTCAGTAGGTGAATGGATAAACTAACAGTAGTACATATAGGCAATGGAATATTATTCAGCACTAAAAAGAAATAAAAGACAAGAAAAGACATGGAACAACCTTAGCAGTATATTACGTAGTAAAAGAAGGGAATCTGAAGAGGCTACATGCTATATGATTCCAATTATAGGACACCCTGGAAAAGGGAAAACTGTGGAGACAGGAAAAACAGTTGCCAAGAGTTAGTGGGGAGAATAGGAGGGATGAATATGCAGAGAATAGAGAATTTTTAGGGCAACAAAACTACTCCATATGATACTATAATGACAAATATTTGACATTATATATCTGTCAAAACCCATAGAATGTACACCACCAAGAGTGAACCCTAATGTAAACTGTGGATTTTGGGTGATAATGATGTGTTATTGTAGGTTCATTGATTGTACCAAATATACCACTCTGGTTGGAGATGTTAATGGGGAAAGCCGTGTAAGTGTGAGGACCGGGAGTATATGGAAATTCTCTGTCTTTTTGTTCAATTTTGCTGTGAACCTAACACTGCTCTTAAAAATAGTGTATAATTTTTTTCCCAAGTTCCCTAACCCTTATTGAGGGCCTCTGTGTGCCAAGGACTACGGCTCTCAGAGCTAAATATATGTCTCTCTTTTAATCATCTCTGTCCCCTTTGAGAACACAATGATTTTTTCATTTTACCAAACTAGAACTTTAGAGATGAAACAAATTATTGATAGTTACCAGACAAATAAGAGCAAAACCAGCTCTTGGTTTAACGTTTAACTAATGCCAAAGTCTACATAAGCGACAGCCAATGTAAAGAAATGATATATTAAAATGTAGAAATACTTCATTGCACTGATCGAGTTTTCCTGCTTAACTATTCTAGGTGCATCACAAACCATGATTTTTATACAAACAGTTCCTGCTCCCTGTTGCTGTGGAAGGTTCTAGTCTGTCCCCGTCAATCCCAGAGTCAGGCTCAGTCAAGAGGCTGTTGCCTGGGGAGGGCTGGGAAGATCACCTGTCCCCTCCTGAGGTGGCCTTGGCCAGACTTCCAGTCGTCATGTGAGAGGAAGGGATGGGTTTTCACAGTTCCTTAACCTACTACACGCCATGACAAGCTTAACACTAGAAATACTTTGATGATGTCTAGCGAGCTGACTCAGGCCGGGGGATTAGGACAAACAGACCTCAGGCCTCTTGCCCGAGACTGACCATCATGAAATAGTCACTGGCAGGTGACTCAGGACAACTTATGACTGAAACCAAGGGTGTCTAAGTGTCTGAAATCCCACGAACCCACAATCTATTCTCACTGGTATCTCCCATGACTGTATGCAGTGCCCATAGGAGAGCAGAAACCACCCTAAACGCCATTCTTATTTGGTCACTTTCACTCCACCTCAAGTGGGTCACAGTCCTTTCTGCCAGTTCCCCCCCTTGTCTTTCTTCCCTTCCCGGAGGGTCTTGGTTCCATGTCACACCAATTCCCCCTCGTGTTTGAGACCCTTTCTCCACCATTTAACCTCAAGGTCACAGTTCCTTTTCTTTCTTTTTTAAAGACTTTATTTTTATTGTTTTGACAGAGAGACAGAAACAGAGAGACAGAGAGAAAGGGGAGGGCCCAGAGCAGGCTCCACAGTTGTACGTCATCAGTTTTCGACGTGGTTTTATTCCACACAGGTGGGTGGGGGCTGGGCAGAGCAGGAACCGGGCAGGGGGTCTCCCACATGGGAGACATGCCCCTGGAGCTGGGGGCCAAACCAGGGGCCTCCCACATGGAAAACACACCCCAGTGCAGCATATGGGTCTGCATGGGCTGGGGCCGGGATTCGATCCTTGCACCCTGGTGTTGCTAGTCAGGTGCTTAACCCGCTGAGCCATCCTGGCTTCCCCAGAGCCGCGGTGCTTGGCTTCATTAGGGAGGGCGCTGGAGCCCCTTAGGAACCTCAGAAGTGCTCCCCAGGAAGGGCGCCCTCACCTTGTCAGTAAGGGCAACAAGACTGACTCTCCTTGACCGTCTTCCTGGTATGTGGTGTCCTCGAACCCCCTCTCCATGAAGGATCACTCGGAACAAATGTAGTCAGGAGACAGAGGCCTATCCTGACCGATAGGTTATAGGGGCAAAGGGAGGCGAGGCTGAGGCATTCAGGCCTCCACTCAGAGGAGCCAGTCTGGTCTGGCTCCGCCCAGTCCTTCTATGCTGGATGTGGGACACATTCCTTCTCAGATGCTACAGTTGGAAAGATTCCTTGTTAATGAAATGCCACTTTAACTAAGGATTGAATTGTGGCAACGAGGCTGCAGCACACAGATGAGGCCCTCACGGGTGCCCTTTGCGGGGCGGGGGCCTGTGGACAAGGTGAGGAAGTCCGATTCCTGTCTGGAAGTTCATGGCATGGCCTCTCCCACGTGGAGGAATCCCTGCCTGGGACAGCAGGGGGCGCTGCAAGACAGCAAAGGAGAGGGTCGACCTAGTGTGTGCCCTCAGCTGGAAAACCAGCCATCTGGCTCCCAGTCTGGTTCCCTCTGCCAGGTGCTCTCTGGGGGGAGGCTGGTCAGTCTCAGTCCCCACCCCTCACAAGACCACACCCAGCAGAAGAGGCTGGGACAGTCAGTGGGTGGGACCGATTTGGGTGAAGGAAACTCCCTCCCCTGGGGTGCAGGAAGAAATAAAGGAGATCAGAGGCGCTCTGATCAGAGAGACTCAGAAGGCAGAGCCCCGGACTGTCCCCACCATGGCCTGGACCCCTCTCTTCCTCGCCCTCCTCACTCACTCCACAGGTGCCTGGATCCTCAGCGTCTGGAACGTGGCCCCAGGGGGACACAGGGGCCCTCTCTGCCTTTCCCCCCAGAGCCCAGGCTGTGTTGTAAGCACCCCAGACTCACTATCCCTGTGTCTTTCTTTCCTTGGTTCCAGGGACCTGGGCCCAGTCTGAGCTGACCCAGGAAGTCTCAGTGTCGGGGTCTCTGGGTCAGACGGTCACCTTCACCTGCACTGGAAACAGCAACAATGTTGGAAGAAATGGTGCAAACTGGTACCAGCAGCTCCCCGGGGCTGCCCCCAAATGCATCATCTATGGTAGCACTGGTCGACCCTCGGGGATCCCGGCTCGGTTCTCTGGCTCTCGTTCTGGCTCCAAGGCCTCCCTGACCATCTCGGGGCTCCAGCCGGACGACGAGGCCGATTATTACTGTGCAGCCTGGGACAGCAGCCTCAGTGCTCACACAGTGCTCCAGGCGTGTGGGGAAGTGAGACAGAAACCCCACCTCTCTGCTTTCTCCCGGGGAGTGACCTCTTTGTAACAGTCTATGATCAATAGCAGTGGATGCATTAATTTTGCTTTTGTCTTTTTTTTTCTTCCAGCTGCTATGTCAACCCATAGCTTAATGGTATCTGTCACAGGACAGCCCACTTGCATCCCGACTTTACAAATCCACTGGCATTCAAGAGCTGTGGCACTTCCATGTATCACTGATTTTAAGAGATCATCTCATGGGCACACACACACAAACTTATATCATCTACATACGTAGTAAACCACCGTATTCAAAATTAAAAAAATTGTTTTTCTTAAAAAGTCCTTCTGGAGAAGCTGGGATGGCTCAGTGGGTTGAGAGCTCACTTTGCAGCCCCGGGGACCAAGGATCGAATCCCGGCCCAGTCGCGTGGGGACCCATATGCTGAACTGGGGAGTGCTTCCCATGCAGGAGGCCCCTGTGCGGCCCCCACCCACCTGTGTGGAACAAAACCATGTTGAAAACTGATGACGTACAACTATGGAGACTGCTCTGGGACCTTCTCCTTCTCTCTGTCTCTGTCTCTGTTTCTCTCTGTCAAAAACAATAAAACAAATCTTTTAAAAAAGTCCTGTAGTCTTCCAATAAATG
The DNA here is from genome assembly GCA_004027555.1 of Craseonycteris thonglongyai. Lineage (NCBI taxonomy): Eukaryota > Metazoa > Chordata > Mammalia > Chiroptera > Craseonycteridae > Craseonycteris > Craseonycteris thonglongyai. The sequence goes on from PVKE010003244.1 coordinate 65,445, forward strand.
AGGATAGAGCTCTAATTCCCTTGCCTTTATTGTGGCTGCTGGTATATCAGCCATCATTTAAATACTATTCCCTTCTATGCAATATGAACTATATCTTTTATTTCCTCTTGAATATTTCAAAAACATTGTTTTAAACTTGACTTTCAACAGTTTTAAGGTGCATTTGTGTGGTTTTGCATTTGGTTAACATCCTGAAGGTCCCTAATTATCTTGGTCATGTACATTTATTGTTTCAGGCCGTCAAGTTTTCAAATGTTTTCTGCCACATTCTCTATATCCTCTCTTTATGGTACAACAACCACACAGAGACAGACTACTTGATACTGTCTTCTAATCATACCACTGGTGGTGATTGAAGAACAGATGCTGGGTGGTGAGCACACAAAGCCACACACCCATGATATACTCGTAGAGTTGTATGCCTGGGACCTATGTAACTTTACTAACCAATGTCACCCCAATAAATTTAATTAAAAAAAAACTAAGCCAAGAAACCAGAAAAAATAAGATTCTATTGATCTAAAATTCTGTGCAATGTACTTCAACTTATAATGACGAAAGGCAGACCAGCGATTGCCAAGGCTTGAGAAGGGATTGGCAGGAAGGAGAGGTTTGAAGGTGGGAATGCCAACATTTTGGGGAAGCGATGAACATATTCATTATCTTGTTTGGGGTGATGGATTTATGCGAATATACCCATGTGAGAACTGACCAAGCTGTATACATTAGGTATGGGCATTGGATTGTATGAAAATTGTACCTCACTAAAGCGGTCATAAACATCTCTCCATTCCTTGCTTATGAAAGAGAATGGTCTTCTCCATCTGGCTTCAAATACCCTTACCTTGGGGAAGCTGGGATGTCTCAGCAGGTTGAGTGCTCGTCTTACAACCCTGGGGTTCGAGAATCGAATGCCAGCCCTGGCCTGTGCAGACCCATAGGCTGAACTGGGTTGTGCCTCCAGTTCAGTTCTCTCTGGGGCAAGCTTCCCATGTGGGAGGCCTGTGGTTCTACTCCCGCCCCTGGTATGCTTCCCATGCAGGAAGCCCCCAGCTTACGGGGGCTTGCTTCCCATGCAGGAAGCCCCCAGCTTACGGGAGCTTGCTTCCCATGCAGGAAGCCCCCAGCTTACAGGGGCTTGCGTCCCGTGCAGGAGGCCCCCAGCTTATGGGGGCTTGCGTCCCGTGCAGGAGGCCCCCAGCTTACGGGGGCTTGCTTCCCATGCAGGAGGCCCCCAGCTTACGGGGGCTTGCGTCCCGTGCAGGAGGCCCCCAGCTTACAGGGGCTTGCGTCCCGTGCAGGAGGCCCCTGGCTCGGTTTCTGCCCTGTGCAGCCCTCACCCACCTGTGGAATGAAACCATGTTGAAAACTAATGATGTGCAACTATGGAGACGGCTCTGGGCCCCCCCCCCCTTCTCTCTGTCTCTCTCTTTTTGTCAAAAACAATAAAAATAAATCTTTAAAATAAAAATAGGGAAAGCCGGGATGGCTCAGTGGGTTAAACGCTCGCTTTGAAGCCCCGAGGATCGAGGATCGAATCCCGGCTCCGGCCCACGCGGACCCACATGCTGAACTGGGGTGTGCTTCCTGAATGCGGTGAGGCCCCCAGTTCAGTTAAAAAATAAGTAAATAAAATAAAATCTAGACAAAAAAAAAGAAATTCAGACTCTGAAGAGTTTCTAGCCTTTAAAAATAAATAAATAAATAAATAAAATAAAAATAAATAATGTGGGTTTCCTGAGTCCATGCCCAAACACACAAATATCTGTACCTGTCCATCAGCTTCAGTGCCCTTCGGCCATGACAGTGGTCACCTGTATGTTTTCCGGTTCACAGCACAAGCCAACTCTATGTGATGTCGCTGAGGCACTGGGCTCTCTGCTTGTCTTCTAGAGGTCACCACATCTAGGAATTTTGAGCTCTCTGCCCACCAGCAGAACTCTATTCTCCTTCAGACGCAGGTCGCCGGTCTCCTCCTTCCTGTGGCCCCCGTTGAAGGAGACGCTCAGGTCTTTGCTCCCTGAGCCTCTGGATTCGCACCTCGCTGCAGCTGGGTCTCATTGCAGAGCTCAGATTTCCACGTCTCATCCTGCACGAATGAAGAAAGCCCTCAGTTATAGAGGATGTTTATGAATATCAGTTACCTGAGGACACACATGGGGTGTGACCCATGGATATTTGTGGACCGACAGAGACCAGGTCTCAGGCCAGTGATGATAACATTGTTTCCACCCAGAGACTGAATTGACCAGTGGGTGCTCTGACTCTCCCCCAGGGCCTACACAGTGGGTATCGCTTGCTGTGTGACCCCCCCGATTCCCCAGGCCGGGGACCTGGTGCCTGTGCTGGCTGCTAGGGACCCAGCAGCCGTGTTCTCTCTGGGCTGGGCGGTCTTCTGCTCACAGCTGTGCAAGGGCTCAGCAGCTGCTCCCTTCCTGGACCCTCCCAGGGGAAAGCTCGGGAACTAACCATCAGCCCCTCCGTCTACACTAGTCCTGCTAATGCTCCAGGCGGAGCAGAGATCGCCACAGTAGAAGCAGATTTGCGTACGTAACTCCTCCACTTTCAAGCCAGAGAAGATAAAAGCGGCCCCAGGCCGGCTCACTTCAGTTCTGGGGCCACAGGAGGGCTGTGAGCACCATGGCCTGGACCCCTCTCCTGCTGGTACTTCTCTCTCACTGCACAGGTAAGAGCAGGCCTCCGATGTCCAGGATCAGCTCCTGAGCCTGTATCATCTCCCTCTGCACCAGGTCTCCCAGGTGGCTAAAGTGACCCCTATCCCATCACCTATGTGTGTCTGTGTTTGCAGGGTCCCTGTCCCAGCCTGTGCTGACTCAGCCGGCCTCTCTCTCTGCATCTCCGGGATCCACAGCCAGACTCCCCTGCACCCTGAGCAGTGGCTACAATGTTGGTGACTTCCATATACGATGGTTCCAGCAGAAGCCAGGGAGCCCTCCCCGGTATCTGCTGAGGTTCAAGTCAGACTCAGATAAGCACCAGGGCTCCGGGGTCCCCAGCCGCTTCTCTGGATCCAAAGACGCCTCGGCCAACGCAGGGCTCCTGCTCATCGCGGGGCTGCAGGCTGAGGACGAGGCTGACTATTACTGCGCTACATGGCATGGAAACTCAAACACTCACACAGTGTTCCACACTCATGAGGAAGTGAGACAAAAACCTCTTCTCCGCTGGACCGATGCAGTCACCACTGACACTGGCCCCGATCATGTCAGCCTCACCCAGTGAGTGACCCTGGGACAGATAAACTGTTGGATAAGAACCAGGACCAACACGTCCTTCTACAGAAGAAGACGCTACACGAATTCAGGCCTCCTGGCTGTATCTCCAGGACTTAGAAATGGAGCTGACATCCACAATTCCTGGGTAGACAATCTGAAGACTTCTTGTAAGATTGTAGCTTACCTCCAATAGCTTTCAATCCTGTCCCAGAAAAAGTGTGGTTATTTCCCTGCGGTACATGAGTAGCTAATGGCCTGGTCGTGTGTGGGAGTACATATAGCGAGCAGTTTGCGTGCTGAGTAAGTTTTATGTGACCTGACCTACGCTTCCTTGTGACTTTGACTTTCAAGGCTTTTGTAAGGACCCAGGCTCAGTCTTCCTTATTGTCCATCACTTATCACAACGTGTTCATTAGAATTAGGACATAGGACAGGACCAGGGAAACAAAAGGTGGGATTTTTATGAAAGGCCCTTCCCTCTGCTCTGGGGTTGGAGTCCTGTAAGAGATTTAAGGAGGCTCTGCCTTCACTCTGAAACATTAGAAGTAGGGCTCTGGGTTCTCTACACCGTGCCACAGATTTCTCTTTCTCCACTGTCATTAAAAAACACAGGTGTAGACTCTGGTGCACACGACCCAGCATGCCCCAGCGTTCGGTTCTTGCCTGCCCTCAGAGCGACCTATTTTATTAGAGCCCAACCGACTCAGATTCTCCCAGAGCCTAACAATCTGGGTGGAGGAAAACACCTACGTCAGCTACTGCTGGATTTCCTGTCTCCCTTAAATTGGGAAGATAGCTGAGGAGCAGGGCTCACTGAAAGACTGAGATCTGGGAAGCCAGGATGGCTCAGCGGGTTAAGTGCTCACTTTGTACTCCCTGGGCCGAGGTTCAAATACAGGCCCCAGCCCGTGTGGACCCAGATGTTGAACTGGGGTGTGCTCCTGATGCAGGAGGCCCCCGGTTCGGCCCCCACCTCAAGGGTTAGTGCATCCCTTGCGGGAGACCCCCAGCTCAGTTCCCGTCCTGTGCAGCCCCCACCCACCTCTGGAACAAAACCATGTCGAAACCTGACAACATACAACTATGGAGACTGCTCTGGGCCCTCTCTCTTCTCTCTGTCGCTCTGTGTGTATGTCAAAAACAATACAATAAATCTTTAAAAAAAAGCTGCACACCTTCCCACCACATCATTGCCAAGGAAGGAACTGCAAGGCTCAAGCTCTATTTAAGGGGTATCTAGGGGACCCCAAAGACAATAGGGAAGAGATAAGCAAGGACACTGGAGGAAGTTATAGCCTCTTACCCCTACAGCTACAGAAAATAGCAAATACAGCTAATCTCCTACACAGATAAACATATACCATCGTGTAATTTAAATGAAAGAGACCTAAATGTGCAACACAAAACTTGGCATCTTTGAGAAGAAACAAAGGAGAAAATATTCTGGAGCTAGGATTTATCTAAACATTGTTAGACAAGACACCAACAGCAGAACCCACTATAGAAAAAATCAATACATTTGTCTTCATCAAAAATCACACTTCTGCTTTGTGAAGACTCCATTAAGAGAACCAAAAGGTCAGCTACAAACTAGGAAAATGTGGTTGCACACCAGGGACCTGGAATATGTAAAGAATCCTCAAACCTCAGCAGTACAAACAAAACAAAACAAAACAAAACGATTCAACTAAAAAAGATGCAGAAGATATAAATACGATTTTACTGAATAAGATATACAAATGTCAAGCACGTGAAATGGTGTTGAACTTCACTAGTCATTAGGGAAATATCCAAATTAAGAGCATAATGGGATTCCATTATATATCTATCAGAAAATCTACAGAGAATAAAAGGTGATAATACTGGATTCTAATGCAAAAGAGGATAAACCTCATTTCTTTTTTTTAGAGATTTATTTTACGGTATTGTTTTGACAGAGAGAGACAGAGACAGAGAGAAGGGGGAGGGACCAGAGCAGTCTCCATAGTTGTATGCCATCAGTTTTCAACATGGTTTCATTCCACACAGGTGGGTGGGGGTCGCACAGGAAGGGAAGTGGGCCAGGGGCCTCTCACAAGGGGGGCACGCCCCTGTGAGCTGGGGGCCACACCAAGGACCTCACGCATAGGAAGCTCACCCTGGCGAGAATCCAACTGGGGGCACAGCCCAGTTCAGCCTACGGGTCCTAACTGGCCGGGGCCAGGATTCAATGCTTGGACCCCCGGGCTGCAAAGTGAGCACTTAACCTGCTGAGTTATTCCAGCTTCCCCTGAAATTTGATTTCTTATACATATAGCTGGGAATGTAAAATTGTAAAGCCACTCTGAGAAGAGTTGGCCGTTTCATAAACAAATAAACAAAAGCTAAATGTACCCTTATTATAGGACCCTTCAGAAATTTTTCCTTTTTAATTGCTGAGTAGTATTCCATGATATGGATGTACCAAAGGTGGTTTATTCATTCACCCACTGAAGGAAATTTTGTCTTTTTCTGGTTATAGCTTATTTATTTATTTATTTATTTATTTATTTATGTTATTTTTAATTTTTTAAAAACTGAACTGGGGACCTCACCGCATTCGGGAAGCACACCCCAGTTCAGCATGTGGGTCCGCCTGGGCCGGAGCCAGGATTCGATCCTTGGTCCTCGCGGCGTCAAAGCAAATGCTTAACCCGCTGAGCCATCCTGGCTTTCCCTATAGCTTATTTAAAAAAAAAAAGCTGTTATGAAAGATCAGATACAAGTTTTTGTGTGCACATGTTTTTCTTTCTCTAGGATAAATTTTTAGGAATGAACTGTCCACACCATACAAATAGTTTTATGTTTACATTTTTCTTTCAAATTATGTTTAATAAAGGTAAATGTTCACCTCATTTGCGGTGATCAGAACTTCTCCAGCAGGGGGCACTCAAGCCTGGTCCTGACGGCAGAGGGACAAGGTTGGGGCAGGAGAACCGGAAGGACATGAAGAGGAGTGAACACTGTGGTTCTGGGTTACGCATCCTTTTGCAATTGGGACCTGGATTTGCCTTTGGACAGACGACATTAGGGAGAGGAGGCCAAATGACGGTCATGCCCATGAGGGTCCTTGAATGAGATACTAAACAAAATTTTTGCGTACTCTTCAAGGGGAGAGAATCCATGGAGATTTTTAAAGAGAGGCACCTTTGTGTGACTATGATATATACAAGAAAAGAAAATAAGGGCAAGTGGTTCACAGAAAGAATGATCTTTGTTCTCTGAACATTTTGATCTGTGGGCTCTGAGTTCATTCTAGAGGAGTTGTTAAGTGTAGAGCTTTGACCTCAGAGTCCAGGGCGCAGGAGAGGGTCATAAACTTGAGCTCTCAATGGTTTAATTACTTATCTCTGAAGTGTTGGTAATAGGACTGGAAGGTGATTAATACAATGGCCTGGATTCTATGGGTCCATGTGGAAACAGTGGAGAAGGAGGTAATTGACCTCCAGGTAGTTACAACAGACACCCCAGGGAGCAGGTAGGTGGTGGAACAAATTCCAAGGACAAAAGATAACTTTCACGAGTCAATAAACTGTGGAGTGCAAGTTAGTTGTGGGACCATCTACTCATTTTTTCACTTAACTTCACTTAAGAGTCTGTGAGATAATCAATTGTCAACAAGATATTAATTACAGATCTCACAATCCATGATGTGATCAATGTCATTTAATATCCAACACTCCAATCCCAAAGCCCATTAAGAATCCTGGAGGGAAAACACATGAAGCAAGTGTGATGGGGTTATGAGCTCTGTGTTCTCAGAAGAGATGATTCTGCACTGGGGAAAGCGCGTGAAGCATGCTGAGAAATAATTATCCGAGGATGTCTGTGCAGGTGTGGGCTTTATTCTACACAAATATGACATTCCGTGAACCACACAGCTACAAAACTTGAGACCCTTTACACTCCGTTCACTTTTTCCATCCGAACAATTCCTTTAGCAACTCTTTAGGGAAATTAAAACACAAGTCAATTTATGTGAGAGCAGTTGGGATCCTTTTCTTCAACGCACAAGAGTTTTGGAACAGTCATGACGATGGTTGAGATTGGAAGATGGGTGCAGGGGCTTCATTGTGCTGTTCTCTACAGTTTGTGGAGCATCAAGAAAGTCCATAATGAAAAATGTGTTTAAAAGTTATATCCGTATCTATGATGATGCTTGTCCACCCTGCTTTTAACAGATGCTCGAAGTCATCAACATGTGTGCTTTTGCCATGAATTCAAGTCGAAGCCCATTGCCTTCCATCAGAAGTTTCCAGGGTTTCCAGGGACAGAGAGGAGCAAGGGGCGGGTTTTGCCAGGAGGCTGTGGAGGGGTTGGGTCCAGCCCAGAAAGGGCATGTTAGTGGGACTAGTGTGTTGGATTTTATGTGAGAAGAATTAGACACAATGGAAGGATTTTAAGCCATTAGGTGACCTTTTAAATATGGACGAGAAAGATCCCTTAGAATGCTGTGAGAAGACAGTGCCTTAGGAAGTAGCTAATCCTGGTCCTAAATCATTTACTAAGAATCCTAGATTACCAACCAAAGGTTCTAGAAGTCCAGGGCATGTGCACAATTAATGCAAGTGTACATGGCGAGCACACTAAGGAAATGAGGGTTTCTACCTTTGTCTGTACAAGTATTCAAAGCTTCTGCAGTATGTCCTTAAAATAAACAGGGATATTCCTAAAGAACTGCATTTACCCATCAAGGGAAATAAGACGAGAAAAATTAGAATATAAACAAATTGTATAATACCTAGGACAAAATCCGTGCCCAAAATATACAATACAACTGTGCATAAAAGTGCAGATTTTACTTACAGAGATAAATTAACTTTATATTATAGGGGAAAAGGTGTTACTCCATTCGCTGGTTTAAATGTTAAGCCTACAAAAAACAGATCAAATGCCACCTGGTCTATTCTACTCGTATGGCACCTGGGTTCTCAAGAGTGATTTAACATTTCCTAGAATATGTGCACTGACAAAACCCACAGAACAGGACCCCTTCCTGGAGTGAGACACTACAGTAATCACTACAATGCATCAGAATCACAGTATCCGGGAACCAGACCGAGGAGGTGTGAACGGAGACAGTAACTGCTAACTGCACAAACCATCAAGCTCAAGGGCTTTGGGCCGCGGGGCGCGGTGAGCCCTGTGAGCAGCAGGGGGCGCTGCGGGACCGCCCTGTGGTCCCTCCACAGCTGCTCAGTGAGGACCCCTCACTGACAGGAGCCTGGGCCTGGGGGCCGGGCCCTGGGCTCCCTGATGGGGACCCCGCAGCTGTGACCTCTCAGGCCTGGCAGCGTCCCCTGAGCA